>JBBPBX010008235.1:38255-51731 GCA_038048925.1 Garcialebias charrua | reverse complement strand
TAATCAGACTGACTCTTGTCATGTAGGTTTTGTTGTTGTTGTTGCTTTATGATTTAAATTTCAAAGACGTTTCGTGCTTAAAAGAAAGGTCTTGTCTTGTGTGTGGGGAAAGTAGGCGGGGCCTAAAGCCCAACAACACTAGTGCACAGACTCTGGTTCCAAAATAATAGCATGGCAGCTTCCCGAAACAGACCTGGCTGATAATTTCTTGTTTTGTGTCAGAGTAAATTCTGCTCTGATTCTCTAGATCAGTATGACCTGTGTTGCACCATGCGCAGCATAACCAAAAAAACATTCCAGTAATTTTACAACTACCTCCTGATTTATCTGGAAAAATACCATGTTTTATTCTTGTAACCTACAAGTCTAACATTGTTCCATGTCAAGTCCTTCAGTGTGAGCCAAACATACAGAGAAGCTTGTGAGGAAAACTAAACACGCCAACACGTCAGCGTCACAAAAGTTTCCTGGACCTTGCGATGAATTCACAGCATTGATTGTCGTTTGAACAAAAATCAAAATTAAAATGACTATTTTAATTGGCACCTCTGAGGCAGCTATTTTTTTCCCCACACAGCTGCTGGTACAAATCATTATTAGACACTTTTAATACTCAGCGCCTTTACCACTTTATTTTCCCTGTCAGGTTTTCTAACAGAACAAATTCAGAGACGTGATTGCTCCAAAGTGAGCTCCAAAGCTGTTGATTCTGGACACAGGAAGAGAAATTACTAAAAGGTTTAACGTGCATTGGGTTTATTCGAGCCCAGTGTGTGTGTGTGGTGATGGTGGGGTGCCCAGGTCAAAACTCTAGCATTAAGGAGTCAACATCTGGGATTTAAAATGAAGATAATTGCTTCTAATGCAACATTGTGCAAACTTCGCTGTTGTTTTTCAGCTGCTTCCTTCTGCTAGGAATGAACACAGTGAATGAACACCCATGAAAGATTTGGCTACTGTGTACGTTGGATGCCCTTCCTGAAACATTCAAAAAACTTCACCAGCAACTTCCTGAAACAGCTCGAGCTCAAACCTGTAGCTTCAGGAATACAAGACCACCAAGCTACAGCAGCTCACTGGGCAAGCAACTCCAAGGATAACAAAAATGCTCTCATTTTTTTTATCCTGTTTGCTGATAAAAGACTATAAAGTAAGAAGAGTGACAGAAAATCTCTGGTCCTATTTTTAAATCCAAATGATTGTGGCCTGAAAAAAAACTCAAGGCTTTAATGAGACTCAATAACAAGAGATGGAAGCTGGTCAATTTGTTCTTTTTCCACCAAAGCTGTGGCTCATTTTGTGGTTAGACGGGAAGGGAAAGGAAAGGCATGAGCCCAACTTGGCATTTTTCTCTTTTAACAACATTTTTAAACCAAATTATTGAGGTTCCACAAAAGTCTCTTCCTCAGTTTCCTGTACTCATGCTGACAAAAATAAAAGACGTCAAGAGGTCAATACGATAGGTCACTTTTTTATCCACGTCAGTAAGAGTTTCACTACCGAGAGTTAGGGATGCGCAATATAAACGGTAGAAACGACAGAAATTTAGCCTACGATAGAGATCTGTCTTCGACCGGCTAACCGCAGAAAATCAGAGTTGTCCGATTTAATCTTTACTTTTTTTAGTTTAAAACTGTGCATAAGTGGTGTTGAAGTGTACAGTCAGAGTTGTCAGAGTTAATCGATATTTTTTTGTGTTGAAAACTGTGCGTAAGTGGTGTTAAAGTATTTTCTTCAAGTGCTAAGTAACGAAGCTATCCACAATATTCTTGGGGGTGTCACTGTAGAAGCGAATGTGCATTGTACTTCCTGTCTGACACCGGAAGTGCCTGTATTCCATATGGATCGCGGGTGTTTTTGAAAGTTATTTTCATTCATTTTATCGGAGCAAACACAGCTTTTGTTTAAACGGAACGTTTACTGAAATGTCCTACCGGGGTTCAGGTACCTGCTGTGCTGTTCGCGGCTGCACCAACAACCGGACCAAGCTAAATCTTTGGCTAAAACAACAGTGTTTTCAACACGGACCCAAAACAAAGAAAGAGTGTTCCTGCATCCTACTCTATGGCTGTGTCTGCGCGATCAGGTAACATCTGTAATTTCTTTTTATTCAGGGAGGGTTTATTAATGAGAGTTTTGGATGATTTACTGTCTTAAAATGATATATGTCAGGCGCGACCGGTGTTACAGAACACCGTGACTTTTAGCCGAGATAGCTGCTAATTTAACAAACCTTAGCCGAGAGGCCGGAGCAAACGCGTTCGCTACTGTATTTATGTATTTTTAAATTATGTCTGCGCGATCAGGTAACATCTTTTTATTCGGGGAGGGTTTATTAATGAGAGTTTTGGAAGATTTACTGTCTTAAAACGATAGATCTCAGACGCGACCGGTATTTTTAGCCGAGATAGCTGCTAACAAACCTTAGCCGAGAGGCCGGAGCAAACGCGTTCGCTATTTATGTATTTTTAAATTATGTCTGCGCGATCAGGTAACATCTTTTTATTCGGGGAGGGTTTATTAATGAGAGTTTTGGAAGATTTACTGTCTTAAAACGATAGATCTCAGACGCGACCGGTATTTTTAGCCGAGATAGCTGCTAACAAACCTTAGCCGAGAGGCCGGAGCAAACGCGTTCGCTATTTATGTATTTTTAAATTATGTCTGCGCGATCAGGTAACATCTTTTTATTCGGGGAGGGTTTATTAATGAGAGTTTTGGAAGATTTACTGTCTTAAAACGATAGATCTCAGACGCGACCGGTATTTTTAGCCGAGATAGCTGCTAACAAACCTTAGCCGAGAGGCCGGAGCAAACGCGTTCGCTATTTATGTAGTTTTAAATTATGTCTGCGCGATCAGGTAACATCTGTAATTTCTTTTTATTTGTCCCTCCTCTTTTAACAAAACGAGTGGTGTTCCCACATTTTTAATGAACTAAAACAACAAAGTTTGGACTGTCTTCAACTGTATTACTCGCATGTAAACAAACGGTGTTTCCGGTCAACCGGAAGTCGTGTGCACATTTCGCGCAAAGCGTCGTGGGGCGTAGGAATAACGTGGATAAGCCAACTTCATCCGGCTTGCCGTAGAGTTGCCATATTCGGACGCATGTGCAAAACACTGCGTTACGTCAAAAGTTTTTTTTTCTTGTCGAAAGTTAAAGTAAGCGTTGGTCAGCTTTAGAGAAACCTGCCGTCTGATCTGTGAACAGAACGCTGTGTTGTGTGATTTTACTGCGAGACCCTCTGGTCAAAGCCACAGAGGAAACTGGTTGCCTTGTCAGCTCTCCTTAAAGCTGAAGGAGACGCCCACTAGAGGGTTGGAGGGTGAAGTGTTTTCAGTGTAAAATGCTGCTCTGTTACTGTTCATTTCTTAAGTGACAATATTGGAAACTGTTAAGAGTTAACAACATATTCTTTAGTTTAAAACTTATGGCTAAAACTACACAAGATATATTTTGCACTGTTTTGCACTACAAGAAAGAAGCCTAATGCTTGAGTTGTTAATTATTTAAAAACTCTCTGGACCTAGTAGTGAAATTTTCTTAATAGAGATTATTTTGTGGTATAGCAGTTTTCAAAATAAATTATGGCAAAAGGACACCCTATGCTTTTTTTTTCATTCCTATTGCAAGTTTTATACCAAAAACATATTGCGATATATATCGTTATCGCCACCCTTCACAATATATATTGTGATATGAATTTTAGGCCATATCGCACATTCCTACCGGGAGTACATTTTGAGAATTTATTGGACACTTGAAGATGGACAAATGGATGGATGGATGGATGGATGGATGGATGGATGGATGGATGGATGGATGGGAAGATAGAAGAATGGGTAGGTAAATTGGTGGAAAACAGAAGGACAAATGGATAGTGGATGGACGGATGGATGGATGGACGATGTCCTGTATGTCCCTCCACATGAGCACAAATGTACCCAATCCATGTTGTGACCATTACTTACTGCAGATATATATATATTTTTTCTCATTCAACCTTTATTTAGGCAGGTTAATCTCATTGAGCCTCAATGACTCATTTACAAGAGAGACCTGTCTACAAACTAAAGAACGATGACAACAGCAACAGTAGAATTTCCTTGAACAATCAACAATAGACAATCGTAAGAGAGAAATACTGAATTTTTTTAACAAGCTAAAACAAAGATATCAAAGTAGCAAAACAGACAGATTATAAGGCAGATGTAGAAAATCAAAAACAGGAACATGTCATACATGTCAATACTGTACTTCCATCCTTTTTAAACATTTACACTTTACACCATGCAACAACAAGTTTTACAAACCAATTAATGCAAGCCATTTTTTTAACCTTCAAGAGGAATTTAAAGAAAATGATCATGAACTCTACATTTAAACCTGAACATCTGTTAAAAATCAGAGTTTGGAGCGTTCGGTTTGTTCAGTCTTTTCTTCCATCTTTACTTCATTACGAAAAGGATTACGGGCTCTTATCTTCCTGAAGACACTGTAATTACTGCTGATGAAATGACATGCTTTCCCCTCCACATGCCTCGAACATCTGACATGTTTTGGCATTTGGAAAAGTGGTGGAATTTCTCGGATGATGGTCATGAATCTTACAGGGGAAAAAATACAATAAAATCCTCATCTCGTGTAGAATTTGGACATGTTAGCTCAGATCATGTGGTCCAGCAGCATCTAAACCATCCCATTAGCACGCTGAGTAATAACTTTATAGGTTGTGGAGCCCTGCAGATGCTGCAGAGTTAAAGGACATGTCCTCTGGGCTGATTGTTTAGTCTGAGCCAAATGCACAAGGCTGTGGTGTCTGGAACCAACATTTCATAGCCATGAAGGCAGTTCAATACGTGTAAGAACAGGCAGCTCCAAATAAGCCTTACAAACCAATGTTATTTGGCTGTTAACAGGTCCCCAGCTGTTGTCTGCTGTGTGCTTTATGTGCTGGCATGTCAATGGTTTGGTCTGTGGACGTTCACAACCATGTGCGAAGTGTGGATGTTGGCATAAAAGCACCAGAGCCGCCCCCTGAACACAAGCTGCCACAGGAGAAAAAAGGCAACAGAGATCATTTATTTAGACAGCTTGAGTCTATACGACAAGAGGAATGTAGACCACAAGATCCGAGAGTGAAGTGACTGAGGGCTCGTTTGTACACAAAAGGCAGAGTGCAGGGATTGTGTTACAGCTGGATTAGCTCCTGGGACTGGTAGCAGCTCTGCTACTCAGCTGGTGGGTTCATTTCTATAGGTATGGGAAAACCCCAAAATGAGCCTTGGATCAGGAATGAAAAAATATCACTTTCACTTTCTTATTAGAATAGACAATTTTTAATTTATTTTTACATTTGTGTATGAGAATCTGTAACTTTTTGCAGATAATTTTAACCCATCACTTTGAAATAGATATTTTACTGGGATATACTTAAAATGGCATCTAACTCGGTTGTATCTGTTGGCGACTAGTTGGAGACACAAAATAGTGCAAAAATATGTGCATTTTCACTTGGAATCTTACTGAATTGGTTTTAAGACATTTTCATCTCAATTGCAAGTAAATAAATTGTGACATTTGTTCAAAATTCTTGCAAATGACATGCAATTATAAGTGTTTCCCCTAGGAATATACGGGCTCAGCGACGTATTGGCCGTTTGCGCGTTGTGCCGGAAAAAGTGGGGTCTTATAGGAGCGCAAGTACATCGCTACGCCATAGCGGGCTGTCCCTCAACAAAACATTATATCCGTGCCCGAAAATCTTGTATTGCCGGTGCCCTATTTCCCCCGGGTCACTTGGGGAAACTCTCTACTCCCTGTGGAGACAGACACATCTGTGATGCGCTACATTAGTGCTGGCAGTTGTCGACCGGGGTTCAGGGTAGGGTGGTGTAAGAAAAGCGGAGAGCTATGCCTTTAGCTTCTTACCTAACATGTCTGTATTGCACACTGCTAACTTAGCACTACGTCAGTGCTGGCCGGCAATTGTCGAGGGGGGTGGATTCGGTAGGTAGGATGCTCAGTTCTGTTGACAGAGAGGGGTGTCCTCTTTGGATAACGGATAATGGTAGGGGAAACACTTTTTTTTTAATGGTTGCAATTTAGTCCCAAAATGTCTTAATTAAGTCTCGATTTGATTGTGGTTTGTTCTCTTTCTTTGACTCCAGTTCATCATATTAAGGCTTCATAGGCCACCAACCTATATAAAATGGTCTCACGCTTACTGACTCACAGAAAATAAATGGAGACGGGTTTGATGTTGGTTCCAAATGCAAGTGACCACTGTCTATTTTGGGAGAAAATTTGATGCAAAATGTATTTGAGTTTGTTTTAAATTCCAGAGACAGAACAGATTATGTGACTCAGAAGAAAGAAGTTGCATGAATCGCTAATGCTATTTGTAGTTTGTCACCAACTCAATGAGATACAATGAGTTATGAGCCACAGATAGAAAAACTGTTAGTACAGTTTCCTCATAAAAATATTTCAGCTGGAATAAAAAGAGCATAATTTATCCATCCATCCATCCATTTTCTTCCGCTTATCCGGGGTCGGGTCGCGGGGGTAGCAGCCTAAGTAGGGAGGCCCAGACTTCCCTCTCCCCAGCCACTTGGAGCAGCTCCTCTGGGGGAATCCCAAGGCGTTCCCAGGCCAGCCGAGAAACATAGTCCCTCCAGCGTATCCTGGGTCTTCCTCTGGGTCTCCTCCCGGTGGGACATGCCCGGAACACCTCACCAGGGAGGCGTCCAGGAGGCATCCTAACCAGATGCCCGAGCCACCTCAACTGGCTCCTCTCGATGTGGAGAAGCAGCGGCTCTACTCCGAGTCCCTCCCGGATGACTGAGCTTCTCACCCTATCTCTAAGGGAGAGTCCAGCCACCCTGCGGAGAAAACTCATTTCAGCCGCTTGTATCCGAGATCTTGTTCTTTCGGTCATAACCCAAAGCTCATGACCATAGATGAGGGTGGGAACGTAGATCGATCGGTAAATTGAGAGCTTTGCCTTTTGACTCAGCTCTCTCTTCACCACGACAGACCGGTACAGCGCCCGCTTCACTGCGGACGCTGCACCTATCCGCCTATCGATCTCACGCTCCAGTTTTCCCTCATTCGTGAACAAGATCCCGAGATACTTAAACTCCTCCACTTGGGGCAGGACCTCCTCCCCGACCCGGAGAGGGCATGCTACCCTTTTCCGGCTCAAGACCATGGCCTCGGATTTGGAGGAACTGATCCTCATCCCGGCCGCATCACATTCAGCTGCAAACCGCTCCAGTGAAAGCTGTAGATCACGAGCTGATGAAGCCAATAGGACCACATCATCTGCAAAAAACAGAGAAGCGATTCTAAGGCCACCAAAACGGATCCTCTCAACACCTTGGCTGCGCCTAGAAATTCTGTCCATAAAAGTTATAAACAGAATCGGTGACAAAGGGCAACCTTGGCGGAGTCCAACTCTCACCGGAAACGAGCCTGACTTACTGCCGGCAATGCGGACCAAGCTCTGACACCGGTCGTACAGGGACCTAACAGCCCATATCAATGGGCCTGGTACCCCATACTCCCGGAGTACCCGCCACAGAACCCCCCGAGGGACGCGGTCGAATGCCTTTTCCAAGTCTACAAAGCACATGTAAACTGGTTGGGCAAACTCCCACGCACCCTCCAGGACCCTGTTGAGGGTGTAGAGCTGGTCTAGTGTTCCACGACCAGGACGAAAACCACACTGCTCCTCCTGAATCCGAGGTTCGACTATCCGACGGACCCTCCTCTCCAGAACCCCTGAATAGACCTTACCAGGGAGGCTTAAGAGTGTGATCCCTCTATAGTTGGAACACACCCTACGGTCCCCCTTTTTGAATAGGGGAACCACCACCCCAGTCTGCCAATCCAAGGGAACTGCCCCCGATGTCCACGCGATATTGCAGAGTCGCGTAAGCCAACACAACCCCACAACATCCAGAGCCCTAAGGAACTCAGGACGAATCTCATCCACCCCCGGAGCCTTGCCACCGCGGAGCTTTTTAACCACCTCGGCGACCTCCGCACCAGAGATTGGAGAGCCCGATCCAAAGTCCCCAGGCTCCGCTTCCTCAGTGGAAGACGTGCCAGTAGGATTGAGGAGGTCTTCGAAGTATTCCGCCCACCGACTCACAACATCCCGAGTTGAGGTCAACAGCACGCCATCCCCACCATAAATGGTGTTGGTCGCGTACCGCTTTCCCCCCCTGAGACGCCGGATGGTGGACCAGAATCGCCTCGAAGCCGTACGGAAGTCATTCTCCATGGCCTCTCCGAACTCCTCCCACGCCCGAGTTTTTGCCTCAGCAACCACCCGAGCCGCATGCCGCTTGGACTGCCGGTACCTATCTGCTGCTTCCGGGGTCCCACAGGCCAAAAAGGCCCAATAGGACTCCTTCTTCAGCTTGACAGCATCCCTCACCGCCGGTGTCCACCACCGGGTTCGAGGGTTGCCACCACGACAGGCACCAACAACCTTGCGGCCACAACTCCGATAAGCTGCCTCGACAATAGAGGCGCGAAACATGGCCCACTCGGGCTCAATGTCCCCCGCCTCCCTCGGAACGTGTTCAAAGCTCTCCCGGAGGTGGGAGTTAAAGCTCCGTCTTACGGGAGACTCTGCCAGACGTTCCCAGCAGACCCTCACAATACGTTTGGGTCTGCCAGGTCTGACCGGCATCCTCCCCCACCATCGGAGCCAACTCACCACCAGGTAGTGGTCAGTGGACAGCTCCGCCCCTCTCTTCACCCGAGTGTCCAGGACATGCGGCCGCAGATCAGATGAGACGACAACAAAGTCGATCATTGAACTACGACCTAGGGTGTCCTGGTGCCAAGAGCACATATGGACACCCTTATGCCTGAACATGGTGTTCGTTATGGACAATCCATGACGAGCACAGAAGTCCAACAACAGAACACCACTCGGGTTCAGATCAGGGGGGCCGTTCCTCCCAACCACACCCCTCCAGGTCTCACTGTCATTGCCCACGTGAGCGTTGAAGTCCCCCAGCAGAACAAGGGAGTCCCCAGGAGGCGCACCCTCCAATACCCCCTCCAAGGACTCCAAAAAGGGTGGGTAATCTGCGCTGCCGTTCGGCGCATAGGCACAAACAACAGTCAGAGCCCGTCCCCCCACACGTAGGCGAAGGGAGGCTACCCTCTCGTTCACCGGGGTGAACCCCAACGGAGCATAATTTAGTTCAGTGTATTTTAGTGTATAAACTACTGTGGTTATTTCCTAACAAACAGAAAAACAAATTTATATGTGAGGTCTGTTGAAGGACTGATAATTAAAGTTTAAAATGGGAAAAAAGGATAAAATAATGTTTGTAACTGATGTTTTACTGAGACAGTTACTCTTTGCATTTTTAAATTAAGCATCAAGGGATAACGGTAAAGACATTTATTTAAACAAAACTGTATATTTCTAGATTTTTTATTTTCCAAGTAAGAAAATGAACTCATGTATTGGGGGTTGGAGCTACAGTAATGAGGTTTTACCTAACTTTCGTGGTAAAAAGAAATAGCACTGAAGGGCAAAGGTCTCAATTTACAGGTACTTTTACATGCAACCTTGCACCTTTGGCCAAGAGATATGGATCATGGTCGTAAGAACAAGCTCAACAAGCAGCTTCCATTATAGGGTGACCAGTCCCAGCCTCAGAGACTAGGGGAGGAGCTCCATCATTTGGGAGGTGCTCCAAGCAAAATAATCACTTCTTATTGAAAGTCCTTAACTGAGTTGATGTGTCTTGATAAGGATACAGACTCCTCAAGATTTTCTAGGAAAGTGGCGGACACCTCTGAGAAGGTTCAAAACTTGGAGGAATAACATTGTTTATGGCCTGGGAACCCTTTGGAATCCCTCAGAGGAGGGGTTGGCTTGCTGAGGATGTCTGGGTTTCTCGCCTGGACCTGATAGATGGATGGATGGATGGATGGACAGAAGTAGCAACAGAAGGAATTGGAGTTCAGCCTCAAGCGCAATGGGGTAGAGGCAGGGCAGCCAATTTGCAACCAAAATGTTGCAGTTCGACTCCCAGCCATTCCCACATGCCGTGGTGTTTCTGAGCAAGTCACCCAATCCTTAACTGCTCCCAGGTGCACAATAGCTGTCCACTGCTCCACCTGGGTGTATCTCAGGTGTGATGGGTTAAATGTAGATAACAAATTTTGCCATTGCATGATAACATATCTCACAATCTCAGACTTCCCTTCCCTTTCTTCTAGAAGAATTTCTTGTATCTAAAGAGGAATGGTTGGTGGGAATGCCTGTGGTTTTGGTTTTACTTTTCAAAACCTTCTTGGGTCACCAACATCAATCAGCGTATCCCTTGAGTTGGTTTTGAAGAAAATGCTGATAAGTCCTTGATGGCACCCCACTGAAGTGACTCCTCACACTATTGATCATACACCACACTGCCTTCATGAACCTCAAATGAGGGGCTGTCAGTCACTAACCGTGTTTCCATCTACAGTATTTTCCTTTCGAATTTTGAGCTAATTTTTGAAATCTCGCAAAAATGTAAATACAAATTAATGCGGATCAGAAGTGTTTCCATCAACTGGCTTGAAGCGCATCTACCAGGCCACGCACAGCGTCATTACGTCAGACGTCAGCGTCATTACGTCAGACGTCAGCGTTACGCATGTCTACAGTAAACAGGAAGTAGCGGTTGAAAACAGAACCCGACCACACATCTCGGCAAAATGGAGAGAATATTTCAGGTATGTGTTGCTATCGGGCAAGTTGTATTTATTCTGTCATGCCAACTAGTTTTAGCGATGTTACATGTTGTCCGGAGCGGAAACAGCTGATCAGTCACGTGACGTGAATGTTCGCTACGGCAGAACTGAGTCGGCAAATCTGTTTCCATCTGTCGTTTTGCGCATCAGCTCTGTTTCGAAACCCCCAAAAACCACCTCAAGCGAGCGTATCAACTTTTGAGCGAATTAGAGGAAGTTAACTCGAATTTTGCCGTTTCCATTCAGCTTTTCTGATGCGATGCTTCAAAATGCGCATCTAGAAACCTTGATGGAAACACGGCTACTGTTTTTCCCATTACCACTTCACACCCTGTGTGTATCTTCTCTGTTGTCAACAGTAATCTGGAACAGAACAGCTTAAAAGTTAAACAAGGAAATGACTTGCAACTTGTAATGTTGGCTTAAGATTGTATTTTTCCCACACAAAAAAACAAAACAAAAAAAAACAGGTCCCATGAATAAAGGGAAAGTATGTGCTTCATGGCAGTGTTTAAAAAACCAGTTTGTTGGAAAGATGTGCACCACAAGAACAATATCCAGGGATACAATTAATCCCGAAGCATTCCGCTGCCAAGCGAAGCGTAACAACTCTGCATAATGAGCCGTTTATACGAAATGAAATTAATCGTGCACAAGAAGTGACAACAACTTCACTCTGTTCAAAAAGGAACCACTCAACCATGTCAACTAAAAACATCCTTTAGATCTCTAGATTAACAAAAACACCAAACCTCCTTCAATAAAGACTTGTTTTGTTGCATGAACACAAGACGAAGAAAAAAAAAACAGGGCCATTAAAAATTGATGGGATTTTGTTCTGAAAGAGACCAGTTTGCTGACAGAGAAAAATGAAACACTTCCACAGTTCCAGAACAGCAGGTGAATGTTTTTAATGTTGAAATGTGCTGATGGAGGGGTGGATGGGGACAGCTTCTGTTTGTGGGGGAAAATAAAAAATCTGTGTGCTTTCTCTTCCACTTCTAAATTTTAAAGTACTCTATCAGTATATGACATAACATATTCTAAAGTTAATCAAATTTAAAGTGTATAAAAACACAACAAATTATACAAACCGTATTCCCAAAAAGTTGGGACACTAAACAAATTGTGAATAAAAACTGAATGCAATGATGTGGAGGTGCCAACATCTAATATAGAAAACAAATCACAGATCAAATGTTTAAACTGAGAGAATGTATCATTTTAAGGGAAAAATATGTTGTTTCAAAATTTTATGGCGTCAAAAAATCCCAAAAAAAGTTGGGACAAGTAGCAATAAGTGGCTGGAAAAAGGAAATTGAGCATATAACGAACAGCTGGAAGACCACCTTGACCTCCCAAATCTCCATCCCATCACGCTCTCTCAGATCCTCCTCTTCGCTACATCTCCATGTACCCTCTGCCCGCCTCTCCACCATGGGGAGCAGGGCCTTCACCTGCTCTGCCCCTCACCTCTGGAACGCTCTACCGCCAGACCTTCGAAACACCACCTCCCTTTCTCTGTTCAAGAGAGCCCTGAAAACACATCTTTAGACTAGCTTATCATTAACTTTACTAAATGTATTTTATATTCTTTATGTATTTTATATTTCAATTTATTCTCTTGATGTCTGCACTGTGCTTGTCGTTTGTTTTTACACAATCTCTGTGATATGTTTCTTGCTGTGAAGTGTCCTTCGGTGTCCTGAAAGGCGCTTTTAAATAAAATGATGATTATTATTATTATGACAGGGACACATTGAGACAAACCAGACAAGCAACCATTCGCTCACACCTAGGGACATCCATCCATCCATCCATCCATTTTCTTCCGCTTATCCGGGGTCGGGTCGCGGGGGTAGCAGCCTAAGTAGGGAGGCCCAGACTTCCCTCTCCCCAGCCACTTGGAGCAGCTCCTCTGGGGGAATCCCAAGGCGTTCCCAGGCCAGCCGAGAAACATAGTCCCTCCAGCGTATCCTGGGTCTTCCTCTGGGTCTCCTCCCGGTGGGACATGCCCGGAACACCTCACCAGGGAGGCGTCCAGGAGGCATCCTAACCAGATGCCCGAGCCACCTCAACTGGCTCCTCTCGATGTGGAGAAGCAGCGGCTCTACTCCGAGTCCCTCCCGGATGACTGAGCTTCTCACCCTATCTCTAAGGGAGAGTCCAGCCACCCTGCGGAGAAAACTCATTTCAGCCGCTTGTATCCGAGATCTTGTTCTTTCGGTCATAACCCAAAGCTCATGACCATAGATGAGGGTGGGAACGTAGATCGATCGGTAAATTGAGAGCTTTGCCTTTTGACTCAGCTCTCTCTTCACCACGACAGACCGGTACAGCGCCCGCTTCACTGCGGACGCTGCACCTATCCGCCTATCGATCTCACGCTCCAGTTTTCCCTCATTCGTGAACAAGATCCCGAGATACTTAAACTCCTCCACTTGGGGCAGGACCTCCTCCCCGACCCGGAGAGGGCACGCTACCCTTTTCCGGCTCAAGACCATGGCCTCGGATTTGGAGGAACTGATCCTCATCCCGGCCGCATCGCATTCAGCTGCAAACCGCTCCAGTGAAAGCTGTAGATCACGAGCTGATGAAGCCAATAGGACCACATCATCTGCAAAAAACAGAGAAGCGATTCTAAGGCCACCAAAACGGATCCTCTCAACACCTTGGCTGCGCCTAGAAATTCTGTCCATA
>JBBPBX010008235.1:12799-37270 GCA_038048925.1 Garcialebias charrua | reverse complement strand
TAAAATGTATGCTAAAAAATGACAGTTATGTCCGTGTTGGTAAAACCTTAAAAATTATGCTATTTGGAATCTCAAATTCCACTGCAGGACTTTGTGTGACCTATTAGTGCTCAGAGCATGCACCGATGGTAACTTTTTGCTACTACCACGCCAAATTTAATATCAATGTCGGAAAAATTGACAAGAGTTAAAACCACTTTTGTGTTGGTTAAGCTTGAATAGCTTTAGTGCCTACCAAAAACAAAGGTATAGCACTTTGTCCCAAAATTAATTTATTCAAGACTGTTAACATTATACTTGTGTATTTTTTTGTGTGTCTGTACATCACATCTTTAGTTGAATTTGGGTTTAACATTTTAAATATTTTCCATTCTTGGAAAATCCCAGTTTACTGCTTGCACCAGAAAAACGTATTGCCGGTGGCGACTAAAACTACTGTCCAAAAGCTTCTGTTGCAGAAAATGCTTCTCATTTAGATAGAAACCATTTTGATTTTATTTTATTTCTAAATTTAAAAAAGCAAGTGGTCAACAGTCTGACATTGGCCCTACATTAGTGAGATTTTTAAATCACACGTCCAGGAAATTTTCAGTATGTCCTGGTTAAGGATGCGAGCATGGAACCCGAATGGCCCATGTTCAGATGTTCTAGTGCAGTTGCAGCCTCCGTGAGCTGTGGCCAGGAGGTTGACTGTGCCGATTGTGTGGCAACTGCAGGATTGGTTGGTAGCCACCAGTGATAATGGAGGCCATCAAGCTGAAGGAGGATACCTTAAGATTGTTGTTGTCCTAGAGGAGATCTGAAGTAGATGACAGACATACGACATCCGGAAGAACTGCAGCTTCTGTGGTTGTGAACTTGAGAGGTATTCGGAGAAGCCACAGAGAGAGTATTTTGGTTGGTCTCAAGGAGGTTCTGACATATTGTTTGGCAACTCAGAAAAGTGAGGCACAACCATCCCAGGCTGTGCTTTGCTTGTTTGGAGAACAGCTGATCTGGTCTTATTGTCAGATGGTAGAAGGCATACTTTAAGGATCTTGTTTATCCACTCATCATGTCCAGCTTTCAGGAGGCAGAGTCTGGGGACTCGAGGGTAGATGAGTCTATTACCATGGTAGAGGTCTCCAACATGGTTAAAAAGCTACCCTGTGGAAAAACAATCAGGAGTAGACAAGATTCTTCTTGAGATGTTAGAAGCTCTAGACGTTGTGGGGTAGCCATAGTGGCATGTGTCTTGGACACACCTGTGGAGCGGCAGCACCTGTGGAGTGGCAGACCACTGTTAATTTACCATTTATTTATACAGGTAGTCTCATTGAGCAATGAGAACTCATTTTCAAGAGAGACCTGTTTAGGGAGCAAGTGGTGGGGGTTGAGGGCCTTGCTCAGGGGTCCAGAGTGGGGTGAATGAGGGTGGAGGCAGGTGTGGGTGTTTCACCTTTTTCCACCCATGTTTTTTTAATGTTATTGTACCGGGACTTGAACCGGCGATCTTCCGATCACAGGCCCACCGTCTCCAACGTCTGCGCCACCACTCCCCCATAGACCACTGTTGTGGTCGCAGTTTTTAAAAAGGGAACTGGAATGTGTTCCAGGTTCCAAGGGAAAGGTTCATCCAAGGTGTTGAAGGAGGCTCTAACTGGAACAAAATGGCTTTTGTCCTGGTCGCAGGACAGTGGACCATATCTTCACCTTTGCAGAGTTGCTGAAAGGTAATACCTTTATTTTACCGGACTGTATGAAGACCAAGTTTGGTTGCAAGTTTTGGCCACTTCATTTTTGGTTTATGTGTTATAAAAAAAGTGTTTAAAAACTTTTAATAGGCTTGGATTTAGTGAATGTGTTAAGAATTACTCTGACTGAACAATTTTTATTTTGGTTGCTATCTCACAGCTTTCACTAACCTGTTGTGTAGTTGCTGACAGTACCAGATGTAATGACTCCAGCTACCCCCATATTACCCTGTCAAATGTCAGACACAAAAAAAAAACTTTCCCCCCCAAAAAAGAAAGAAAGTAGAACATGCGTGCTAATGCAAGCAGAGCAGCATCTTGATTAGACAAACGGAGGTGAAGCCAGCTGCAGTCTGTGTCTGGCTGCCACCTTCTCCTTCATGTCTACGCCAAATGGGAAGAAAGAGAGAAAAAAAAATAAGGCAACCATCCTCTTCCTCCTCTCTGGAGCTGTCATCTATGTCTGTTGTCAGCACTTTTCTAATAGAGTGGGACACGGGACCAACAACCTCAGTGAGACCTTGAAGATTGGGCTGTGGGAGTTAAAGGGGGCGGGGGAACATTACGACCAGGAGTTTCCACCAAGCTGTCAACCTTCTCAGGAATCCAATTATGAGATTTACCAGGAGGGGGAAAGTGCCTACTGGCTTTACACAGACTGTATTGCTATAAATTTGTTTATACGAGTTTGTTGAACATGTATGGGGATGCAGTAGCTGGAGTCAGATTGCATTGGAATTAATTGGTTTGCATGTAATTAGAATTTAACTGAGCCTTTTAGATTTTCTGTACAGTGCCATTAGATGATACTTTTGAACTGATGCTATACAGCATTACAGCCTTTTTGGTATTTTCTAAGATTGTGGCAGCTACCTTGGTTCCAGTTGGAAACAGAGACATGAGTCCAAGTATTTATTAACAAATATTTTACGCAGTTAGTGCTTGTAATGTGTTGGGCATAAGTCTCAGTTACTATCACACAAAATCTTAACCCAGCATAAATAAATAACACTACAGACAATTTATATTTGCTGTCCATCTTACAGACTTAACAAAAAGGTAATGAGTTGTTGACGTTCATCTACCAGTGTCGTCTCCAGATTCTTTTTTTTTTTGGCGCATCAAATGCTAAAATAGAATTTCAGTAAATGTGTTATGTTGTTGTCATATATGGTTATTTGACAAAAACAGAAATAAAGGAGTTAGGGAATCACTTCCAGACCAGATATGTATATCCTGATACATGCTCAATCATTCAGGTAAACAAATCCAGAAAAAGTTAAGTCTGGTCATAGGTTTACTTGAGTTTTTATTATAGGTTTTTTTTAAATATCATTTAGAGTTGATATTACTGTCATTACCTAACTTAAAAGCTTGTCCTGTCCTAAATATATATTTATAAAAAATATTTAGCATATAACTTCCTGAGACCCTGCATCCTAATATTGAGGACATTTCTTTTTAGACTGTCTTTTTTGAGGGGGAGTAGATTTTATGTTTTATTTTTTATTTTTAATAAAACATCTATTTATATGTATAACTCTTAATTGCTCAAAAACTATGTTCATTATCATGCTTTTGAGTTTCTACTAATCCTAAATAGCTTGGGGGACATTCAAAACGCACACTGAGCAAAAGCGCAGGAGGATAAAATTGTCTGGGGGTGGGCACCAAATATTTAGAGGTGGCCATTGCACCTTCTGGTACCCTTCTTGGTGGCACCCCTGGCATCCACCGATTACTTTCCAAGAGCGTCATTAAAAATTGTCTAGTGTTTCATGAGGTATTTTGCTAACAGACAATCACATGCACACAAAATGGAAAAGCTTGGCAAACTTAAGGCAGCGGGTGATAACATGTGAAATACGATCTTCAAATTAATTAAATGGCTACACCAGTCACACTCTCGAGTAAAAAAAAAAAAACAATTAGACTTCCCTTTTCCCTCTGATAAGCCTTCTATTTTATTTAAGCAAGGACAAAGGAAAAACCTCTGATCTCATTTGTGCTTTTTATTTATAAGAATTACCGCAGGGCTGTGCTTTTATTTCAGCAGGATGAAACCGTGATGCTGACAGAGGCTTAAAACTCATGAAACATTGATGGAGATAAAGGTTAAACCGTGGTGCTTGGAGGGACTTTTGATGACTAATTGATTTGGAGCAGAGAACGTGCCGGCATGCTGTGTCTCGTTTTGTTCACTGTAGATGTATCACAGTAATTAACAGAGATTAAAAAAATAAAATTCAGTCGATCTGTGTGTTTTCAGCCTCTCAGAGCTTCGTGGCATTCTGCTTTTTTATAGATATGAAGCAGGATATTATTAACCAGCCTTGTTTTTTTCTCCTAGCTCGGAAATTGAACAAAATGCCAGCAAATTTATGGAAATTAGCATCTTTACGAAGTTGTTCAACTGTGTTACTGTGGTGTTCTTCTAAAGCTGGAATAAAAAGCAAGATAAAGGCTTATTCGTGAAAGCCACCAGAGGATGTGCTTGTATTATTTTTGTTGCATGCTTTGGAATTTCTTGTTTTTTTTTTTGGCGAGTTGAAACCGTTCTTCTCATCCTCAGCATTTCATCTCATCCTCAGCATTTCATTTCATTGTTGACCATATGTTGATTTGCATATGACAAATAAACCAAACTTGGATGCGTTTGGGATAACTCAGCTACTACACAGATGCATCACAAACAATGATGAGTCCGGCTACAGGCAGGAGGTGGAACATCTGGAGAGCTGGTGCAAAGAGAATAATCTTCACATGAATGTGAAGAAGACAAAGGAGATGATTGTGGACTTCAGAAGGAACAAACAAACACACACCCCACTGAACATAGGTGGGTCTGCAGTGGAAGTGGTCTCCAGCTACAAATACTTGGGTGTACACATGAATGATAACCTCAGCTGGAGCAACAACACCACCAGCCTGATCAAGAAAGGTCATCAGAGACTCTACTTCCTCAGACGGCTGAGACGAGCTGGTCTGAGCAGCCCAGTTCTCACCTCCTTCTACAGGTGTGCAGTGGAGAGCATCCTGTGCTCCAGCATCAACGTGTGGCATGGAGGCTGCACAGCTGCAGAAAGAAAAGCTCTACAGAGAGTGGTGAAGGCTGCACAGAAGATGTTGGAGTCAGTCTCCCCACCATCACAGACATCTACACCTCCAGATGCAGGAAAAGAGCCACCTGCATCATGAAAGACCCCACTCACCCAGCACACACACTTTTTGCCCCACTCCCCTCAGGACGGAGGTTGAGGAGCATCAAGTGTAGAACCACTAGACTGAGGAACAGCTTCTACCCTGAGGCTGTTAGACTCATGAATAAATAAATAATAAGAATAATCACTGCAAAATATCACAACATGATGATGCTGATCTGTTTTCTTGTTGCTGTGTTCATTTGTGACCATCTGCTCATACAGACTCATGTTCATGCTGCTGTTTGTAATGATGTTTTTTTCTATTACATTAGGGCTTAGTGTATTTCTAGTTGATGTTTTTCTTAGTTCATATCTTATTACTGTGTTTCTCTTGCATTTGTTGTTGGATGTAACTGGGACCCTGTGTACATAACCTCGTTTCATCACATGTGCCACATGCAGTGCAAATGACAATACAGATTCTCTGACTCTGACTCTCTGACTCTACCACCACACCAAAACTAGTTCAATATCTGTAAAATTAAAAGTTTTATTCATTTATGTTTTGGCTAATGTCAATGAGCTGTAGTGGCCATTTTAAATCTGGTTAAATCCAAAACCTAATAAGTTGTAGATGTACCTCCAGTGATTGCTTCGTGGGAGTTCCATTGAAATCCATCCATTGTTTCATCAGATATTTTACCATACCATACCATTTTATTTATAAAGCACTTTAAACAGGAACAAGTCCACCAAAGTGCTGGACAAACAAACACGCAACAGGCAACACATACAATGAAGTACAACACGAAAAACATAAAAAACATTGCAGATCATAAATCGAACGATCCAGTACACATCAGCTGGCATTGAAAGCGATGGAGTAGTAGTGAGTTTTTAACCGGGATTTTGCCAACAAACACAACTGAATTAATAGTGGCAACATTTTTAAATACTTTTCTTGTGCAACCAATTAATACTCACTACGTTGAGAACAACTGAGTGACCATCTCATCAAATCTTAGCTAGCTCAATATTTGAAAAAAATGGCTAAATTATATTTATTTTGCTGTTACATAAATTTGATTGGCTGTGGCAGCCATCTTGAATTGGCTTGATTCTAAACATCCATCCATCCATTATATTTTACCCGCTTCTTCTTCTTCAGGTCATGGGGGTCACTGGTGCCCATATCCAGCAGTCACTGTGTGAGAGGTGGGAGACACCCTGGACAGGTCTCCAGTCCATCACAAGGACACAGAGAGACAAATGAGACCAAAAAAAAAACATTCACTCTCTCACTCACACCTAGGGACAATTAGAGTTACCAATCAGTCTAACGTGCAAGTTTTTGAGACTAAACATTAATCAGTTAAAGATGGACATCCAAAGATTTCTTTGTGGGAGTTTAATTCAAACCTGTCAAGTAGTTGATGAGATATTTTGCTAACAGACTATAAAACACACAGACAGGAGCAAAAACATCATCACCCCTTCGCCTTCAGCAGTGGGCGATAACTAAAGCCCCGCTAATCACTTGCAAACAACCCTTGGTGTTCAAGCGCACAAGTAAAACCTTCCGTCGTCGTCTTAAAAATAACTTCTCTCACACAGACACCTGACACAACAACTGGGTCTGGTGGTATGCAGAAAGCTGCAGCCGAACTCTCGTCTCATTTCAAAGCTAAAGCAGCCGACGGCCCGTTGTAGTCATCGGGGCTATTTGTGAGGGATGACCTCTGACCCCTACCACTCACACCCCGATCACGTCCCGCTGCGAATGCTTTCAAGTGCTCAACCGGCTGACCCTCGGCCCGGCTTTAGCTTCAAAGTGTGAAACATATCGATCGGCCGTTTCTTCGGCTGAGTGTTGCTACTTTCACACTTTGTAACGTCCAGCGCTGCGAATACACACTGAAACACAACTCAATGCATTACAGTATTTTGTTTGTTTGTTGTCTGTACTGTTGGCAAAATATCTTGTGAATCACTAAATGGATTTAAATTAAACTCTCAGGTCTACAAAAGATTAACGTGTGTAGCCAGACCAATTCAAGATGGCTGCCACAGAAAGGTAAACTTAAGCACAAGAGTGTCTATAACGCAGTCAGTTTTACCTCTATAATAATAATAATAATAATAATAATAATAATAATAATAATAAAGTGCTATGTGTTGTCATCATTATATGTTTCCATACAAAGACGAAGCTTTCGGCATTTAACCCATCACACCTGGGATGTACCCAGGTGGAGCAGTGGCTGGCTGTGGACCTCAGATATGGTGTGGTAGTAGTTGAGAGTGATCAGCAACTTCCTGTATAATCTGAGCATGAACAGATTGTGTAAGGTCTGTGTATTAAACATTGCCATTAAAATTGGTATCAACTCTGTCTATTAGTAAAATATCCCATGAACCACTTGATGGATTCTAATGAACCTTTCAGGAAGAAGTATTTTGATGTACGTCTACAACTGATTAACTTTTGTAGTCAACGCAATTCAAGATGGCCACTACAGCATAGGCGTCTTAGAAAACACAGTAACGGCTATTAATTATCCATTTTTGCATATAATAATCTAAAAAAATTGGTGTGGTAGTAGCTGAGCATCACCCCAAACTCGTCATTTGAAAGCAACACATTGTGCAACATCTTTGCTTAAGAATATGGCATCAAACTGTTGGAGTTAACTCTGTCAGTCTGTTAGCAAAATATCTCATGAACCACCAAATGCTTTTTTTTAAATGAAACTCTCAGGAAGTAATCATTAGAAGTGCATCTACAACTGATTACCATTTGAAGTCAGCCCAGTTCAACAGGGCTACCACAGCTAAGAGACCTTCAGCGTACACGGAAGTGGATATAACTTAGTGAAATTTATGGATATAGAGTTAAAACCTAGTGTAGGGAATGACCCTCAGCTACTACAACACAAACTCCAAGCACTAACAGATCATGTGAGACAGCACAATATTGCATGAGACTGAGGAATAAAGTTATATTTTTAAGTTAGACCAAAATGGCTATAATGCCATAATTTCTTAAAATAAGATGAATTCGGTTTCAAGCATGCTAGGTCTTTAATGCATCATCACAACCCCACTTTTCTTTCCATCTTAAATCCCTGCCCCACATAGAAGCAAAGGTCCTCCTAACCTTGGCCTCATTGCTCCTGTGCTGCTCCCTCTGGCCTCGCAGGCGAATGCATTCGTCAGTGAGTGCCAGACATATCTGTGTGCCAGTGGTATGACTAGCTTTAGCCTGTGCCAGGCTGCCAGCCACCCTCACTGGCCTTTCCTGCTGATTTACAGGCTTTCTGAGTGCGATACAGACCTCAGTCCAACAGGTGGCATTCTGTGCAGCGAGCCAAGATCAGCAGCAGATCCAAGAGACCCCTGATAGAAACTGGGACAGGTACAGCCAGATGAACAAAAGTAATCAAAGGGGAACGGATCGAGAAATAAAGCAGTATTTGTTGACGGAATCCATCACCGGCTGCCCTAAGTGTCAACGTTTGAAGAAAGCATGCGCTACAATCTTCACCAGCTTATCAACAGCTTCACCAGATTATCTGAAGGATATTCTTATTCCATACTCATCCACCCGGTCGCTGCGGTCACAGAACAGTAATCTCCTTCACATTCCGAGAACCAAATTAAGGACCATGGGAGACCGGGCTTTCAGTGTGGCTGCCCCCCGCCTGTGGAACTCTCTTCCTGACTGTCTGAGGGTCCCACAGTCTGTGGTTGACTTTAAGAGCGGCTTGAAGACCTTTCTTTTCAACCGAGCATACTCTACCTCCTCATGATTCTACTTTTGATCTTAGTTGATACTGTTATTGATTTTACTTGTTTTATTACTTGTTTTATTGACATTTAATTTCTGTTGCACCGTGTAGCACTTTGAGATTTTCATTAATGAAAAGTGCGTTATAAATTGAATTCATTATTATTATTATTATTACAATCTGTTAGTGCTCAGAGTATGAGATGGAATCAAACCTTGATGACTACCACACAAAGATGGATGACATCTGTAAAACTGGTTGAGTTAATCATTGTTGCGGTGACTCAGACCATCTTGAACTGGCCTAACTAAAGAACTGAAAGTGGAGGAGTCATAATGTAAGGAGGGTATGAGACAATTACCAGCCTGTCAGTTGCTCTGGGGACATTTTTACCACTTTAACCAAACAGCAAAGTAATGAGCTGCTTTAAACACAAGATGCACCAGATCATCAGCTAGTGACTGGAATCGGCCGATTTTCAACTCAACAGACTTGACTGGTGATTGGTCAAGCAAACACCCAAAAATCATAGTTTTTTGGGAAGTTGTAAATATACTAGAGCAAAACAGCAATCAAAAATGTGTTTTTTATCTTATTTGCCTGTAAACACACCCTAGCTATGTAGCTAACGCGCTCTAGCAATAACCTGTTTTGGTGAAGAGCTGGGCTGTCCAATCCAGGTCCTTGGGGAGCCACTATCCTGCATATTTTTGAGGTGTATGCTCCAGCACTTGATTTGAATCAATAGGTTGAGTACGAGGCTTCTTCAGAACATGAAGAGGTAATTCAACCATTGAATCAGGTGTGTGGAGCAGAGAAACAACATGCAGGATAGAGACCCTTGAGGGTCCGGACTGGACTGGACAACCCTGGTGTAGAAGTTTATAGCACACTTACCAGTTTATTGGTAAGTGTCAATGTTGTCGTCCNTATGAATGTTGATAATTTTGTAACGAGCCACTTTTTTTTAAACCCCTTTTAACCTCTGACCTGATCACAAGACTTAAAAGTTTTTACTAGGGATTTTTGGCCGATATCTGATACGCAGATATGTTCAAACTTATTTGGCCAATAACCAATACCATTTTTTTTCCCTAGACCTATACTTACAGAGACTATACATAGCTTTCTCTGCTGTGGAATTAAAATACATTATTCTGCATGGTTGTTGTCAAATTGGCCTGCTACTAAATAAAGATGCCAAAAAGGGGACTGAAAATGATGCTTGGATGATGTTTAATGTTAAATTTTGTCACTGGGTTGTCTTATATAAACAGCACCTATTATATATGTATGTATGTGTGTGAGTGTATAAAAACGTGCCTGAGATATTTTGATGGAATGGCCGATATCCGATATTTAACTTTAACGTAAATATCAGCTGATAATACCATGCAGATAATATCGTGCATCCCTAGTTTTTACTAAATCGTTTATTGTTTTAATGTTGCGTTTTTTGGTCTAATAACCCAGAGGACTGTTGTCACCAAGAAAAGTGGACAATCGTGTATTTATACACTTGTCGGCTAACAAAATTTCCGATGAACCACTAGATGGATTTGAATTTAACCCTAAGAAAGTATTAATTGGATGTACAGCAACATTTTAACTTTTGGCATCAATATGATTCAAAATGGCTGCCACGAGTAACAAACTTTAGCCAACACAAACTATAGCTCAGTGAATTTGAGTACAGTAATAAAAGCTTAAATATAATGCAGTGATAGCTGAAAATCATTCCCAGAACATATGTTAATTGCTTAAAGATTGTATTAACTTTTATGTAAGCTCTGTTAGGAAAGGTGTCAGATGGAATGCAGGCTTTCAAAGAGTGCTATAGTTTTTAAAATATCTAATTTAATAATATCCAATTTATCTAACCATAAATGGAAAAAAATAGATTTACGTTTTTTTGTTTTATTATTGATTTTAGTCAGAAATACGTTGCAGATAAAACCAGAATGAGCCTGATCAACGTGATTGGTCAAATTCCTAACGTTAACATGAGCCACACAAACGTCTGCTCCACTTTGTTGTGTAAATTTGTCTTTTTATACCTCAAACCTTTTTACTGCCATGTCCTGATGTTTTTTTTTAAACTAAATTTAGGACATATCGGAGTACGAATGCAGATCTCTTACAGTAAGCAGGGATAATGTGCTGAACTCTTAATCCACTCTGACCATATCCAGCACATCGGGCAGATTACAGTTTCCTGTTCTTGTTGTTTGCAGTCAGATCACAGCAGTTTATAGATCCACAGGATTAAACATCATAAAATCAATAAAGCTAAACCTCTGCCTCCATTATCCGCTTAAGCGTCTCAAAGGTTGACTCTGTGGTCAATAACATTCCCGGAGTGTTGCTGAATTACAAAAACGGGTAGTGAAAATTGAACACAAGCATGGCTCAGTGTGCCGTCTCTGTGCTGTTGCATAAATCTGATCTTTCTTTTATGAAAAAATATTATAATAATAAAACATTCCTGCTCCGTGTGGGGGATGCAAAATGAGAGTTTTGTTGTTTTGTTCTCTGGTTGAGGAGCAGGTTGCAAACTGCCAGTTGCACAATCGAGAGACAGAGAGGACAGAGGAGCCAAGTGCAACAACAACAAGAACATTTAACACCGACACGAGGAGAACATCAAAGCTCATGAGGGTTTCTGACCATGTTGAACCCTCAATTATCACCATTTGTCACAGAAAGGTTTCGTTTAACACGTCCATTTGTCTTTTACATAAACCTACAATTTAAAACCTGTTACACTTACTTGACACAAAACAAAGCTTCTAGTGGGGTTTTACGAACTAGAAAAAAAGGCAACATTGCAAGAAAAAACACACGTTTTACCTTAAAGTCCAATTAATTGGCTCCGCTTATACGTAACTAAAGGACTTGCATTTCTTAACACGTGCATATCGCCCTCCTTCATGTCAGAGTTTGAGACTACGATGATCTTATGTTGTGATATGATTGAATTTTAGTTTTTTATTGACTTCACTTAATATTGTGTGCATGATCTGTTAATGGAGGACTCTCAGCTACTAACACGTTAAACTTTAGCTCATTATCCATAACAGCAACTCACACAGGCATTTTTGTTTTAGCTAAAGTCGATTATCTTTGGCAGGCATCTTGAACTGGGTCGACTCTAAAAAGTTAATCAGTTGTAGAAGTACTACAAAAGTATTGATTACTTTTTGAGTATTTAAGAAAATCCCTCTGGTGATGCATGATATATTTTGCTAACATATGAGCAGGGTTAACTCAAGCATTTAATGCCCAAGTTTCTTGCACAATGTGTTGTGTTCAAGGTATGTGGTGGGCATGATATTCATCTACTTTCACACCCACTTCTAGCTCAATATCTGTCAAATTAATGGAGTTATGGTAATTTTTGTTTTAATGGGTGAATTGGCTGTGGTAGCCATCTTGAATTAGATAGACCTTAAAACGTAATTAGTTGTAAAGATACATCTAATGAATATTGTACTAAAGTTTTATTACAATCTGAGCAGTGGTTCATGAAATATTTTGCTAAAAGAGACACAAACACGCACACACAGAGAGATTAAGACATTACCTTCTGCCTTTTGCGGCGGCAGGCAATAAATCATTCACACAAAAAAGAAAACTTTTTGGGTCATTTGCTCACATCACACTGAGGAACATTTCCACTGAAGCAACTGATCTGAGATGAAGCTGCTTCATCTCAGATCAACTTCCGAGAAGGAGGAGGAGGAGGAGGGTGGTGGGAAGAAAAAGAAGATTCTTGATTTTTAACAAAACTTTATTTACACAATAAGTTAACACAACAGTGTTAATAAAAGGTGATCAGGACAAACTTAAAATAAAAAATTTACATGAGGCACTTGTTGTATTGTAGTTCTCCTGATCAGAAATGATGCATTTCTTAAATCCACACAGTTTCACAAAGTTCTCCAGGTGTCCAGTGTCTCTGTGGAAGCAAAACTCCAACACCAGTCTGGCCTTGATGTTGCACTTCCACAGAGCCACGGCATCAAGTTGCGGTCCAGCCTGCAGTCTGTCCCTGCGAGACAAGTAAACAGACATTTTTGCTTCGGCCACTAAAAAGTTTAAAGTTTGGGATTTAAACGTCGTGGCTTTGTTGTGATGTACCCAATGTATAAAAACAGATTTGGTGAAAACTGTGTCAAAAAGGCTAAAGATCCTCGTCGTTAGATTAAACAGAGCCGTCAGCCGTACACAATCTGTAAAAACGTGAAAAACTCTCAAACTGTAAAAAGGACGCTCGTTTAAAACATCAGGATTGATGACGGACAAAACTGTGCCGTGAATCCTCCATTGAAGAATTGAAGATCGCCAGACTGTTTTTTTTGTTGGAGGTTTATAAAGAGTCCTCCACTGGGGCTTCTGACCTCCGAGCTTGTCGTCCCACACGCTGACAGCTCTGTTGTGCAGTTCTCTTGTTCAGGATCTTAACGTAAGTCTTATAAAGTACTGTACTGTACTTTTGGACCCGTTCCGCACAAGTTCATCTTTGGGTCTGTGTTGCGGAGCAGAGGACCACTGTCTTTCACAAAGTCAGTATCCAGGTGGACGTTCGGGTCAGGCGAGCGATTCCCCATGGACCACAGCTGTAGGAGACACTTCTCTCCAGCTGTCATCCTCTCCTTGACCAGGTCCAAGAAACACTGCACCGCTCTAATAGCAACAAGCAACAAAACCACCTCTCGGACGTTGGAGAAGTCTGGTCCGGCCGTCTCCACCAACCGCCTCAGGGTCACCATCCCAGATCTGCACAGTGCCCTTGACAGACCCTGCACCATGCTATTATAGACGTCCATTCTCTCTTCATAGACAAGTGGTTCCTCTAAGAGCCACTGAAGAGAATTATACATTTTTGATCTGTTTGGTTTAAAAAAGGGAAAGAAGAAAAAGAAGAGAGGGCTCACTAATGATAAAAACATGGCTCCATCTTCTACCATTGTGCCCTGTTGTTTCCTCCACTTCATCACATCATCCACGTCGTCTAAATGCTGTCAGAACACACCGAGCCCTTCCAAGTCCAATATCTGCTTCAATCATTGTGGCTGTTTACATATTCAAACGGTTCGGGGGGAATCAAATTCTGAATACAGTATATTACCTGACTGAAAGGATATCCAGATGGATTTGTTGACGAGTTTCTTTGTTGCTGGCAGGGCCTTGTGGCGGTGCTGTTGACAGCTTGCATAAATACGCAGGATATTGACCATTTACAAACAATCCAATGATCCCGTTTGATGAATGCCAGACATAAACGCTGAGGGAACACAGCGTTTATATTTCTCTCTCTGCAGACCAGAGAAGTTTCTCTCTCGGACTGAGATAACATGAATATTCAAGGTGCAGAAGCTTCTAAATGTGTTCATGTTTCACATCTTATTCCTCCCTACACTAAAAAACATGCCTCTGTTGTGTCAACTTATTATGGTGAAGCTGTTCCGTTCGAACAATTACAAGTTTGAAACGTCAGAAGTTTTTGGCACAGCACTCCCTAAAGCAACGCTTTCATGATGCTGGATTCAGTCATCTGCTCACCACAGACTCATGTTCAGGCTGCTGTTTAATACACCGCATTATTTTACATTATTGTTGTTTAGCGTATATTTTAGATCTTTGTATACAGCTTGTTTTTATACTTTATATCTTTGCTATTTTGGGGTGTAACTGGGACCTTGAGTACACAATTTCGTTCCACCTCTTGTACCACATGTGATGCGAATGACAAAGAACCTTGAACCTTGATTTCATTCACTGGTCAGGGGTGCCACTAAGGAGGGGTTAGAGAGGGCAATGCCTCCCCTTAAAAATAGGTGGCGGCCCCTCCACTGGTCCTCCTTTGGCCAACCAGTTTTCCTGACAGTTCTCCAACTCACGTGATGCTCGATTTGTCAAAAAACCTCTATATGGCAACAAAAATCTGAAATTCAGGTTTGGCTTTTGATTTTGGTGTGCCACCTGAAATGTTTGATTAACCATTACATGCCCACCCCTCAATAAAAACATTGCTAGGAGTGCTACTGCTGCTAGCTTTCATATCACAGTTTTAAACCAAGATCAACTTGTGTTCAGTATTGACAGCTGTAGCTGACAAAGGTCACTCTTTTGAAGACCAGAATGTACATATTTTGGACCGAGAGCACAGGTGGTTTGAGACGGGTGTGAAGGAGGCGGTTTATGTAAAACAAGAGAAACCATCATTAAACAGAGAAGGGGGTCTAAGATTCCAACTTTCTAAAACTTATGGTGCGGCCCTGGAGTTGATTCCCAGACGTTTCACCGTACGTTTCACACCTGATGAGAACAGAGGAGCCTCGTTTGTGAATTAGACTACCAAAGAGTTTGAGATGTCCCTGCTATCAATGTGTGAGGTGTGACTTGTCAATTTACATACAGTAGGATGTGTGTGTGTTTTCTGTAAGCTCTGTTTTCACACACTGAACTTTGAATGGGTCACAGGTACGTGTTATCCCAAGTATGTGTGTGTGTTAGCTTCCAATTTACATATGTTGGTGCGTGTCAGTGGCTTATCCTGTTATAACTTCTCTCTCTCTCTGTCTCTCTCTCTCTCTCTCTCTCTCTCTCTCTCTCTCTCTCTCTCTCTCCTCATTGAATTGATAAAGCTCTCCCCGAATGGGAAATGAAACGTCTTCTGTTACAAATAAAGTCCAGTTGTTCTGTATTGAACGCCTTTCTTGACTTTTATCATGTCCTGGATGACAGAATCTTCACCAGCATACACCAGAGATGTCACCCACACCTCCAACACCTTCCAGGGGGTCATCACACCTCCTAGACAACCCCACCCCTCCTTGTCATCAACATAATGAACCCCAGCTGCATATGGCAAGCCCTTTTAACATTAAATCGTGAAGTCTGACTATCCGTAATTACATTCTAGATATCTAAAATGGAGTTTTGACTAGTCACAATTACATTTTGACTAGTCAGAATGTTAATTTAAGATATCTGTATTTACATTCTGACTAGTCATAATAGCAATTCAAGATATCTTAAAATGAATTTTGACTAGTCAAAATATAATTAAAGATATCTTAAATGACGTCACCCGATTCGTCATTTAAAGTGTCAGACATCCATAATGACAATTCAAGATATCTCAAACGTAATTATGACTAGTCATAATGACGTTTTTAGATATCTTTATTAAGAAATTACGCGTAGGACCCGCGGCTGCCACTTAGCTGTTCAAACAGATGCCTGCACAATTTTGGGTGCTGCAGTGGCGCTAGCTGTTCTGGACTAAATTGTCAGAAAATGTCACAAGTGTTAGCATTAGACAGTGAGGAAAATGGCTCAGTTTCATCTGTTGTTTTTGTTCAGTTCCTGGTTGTTCTTGAGGGGCAAGAAAACAACCTTATCTGTCCTACCATGCTTTACTACAGCCTGCTGGAGTCACTGTCTTACATGAGCAGATTGGCTGGGGGAGTCCAGAGGACATGACTTAATTAACTTCTTTAGATTTTCCTACCTGGATTATTGAGCATGCATCAGGAAAACATATTTATTTCTGTTTACTTAATTTCATATGTTCCAGGTTGAAGGCAGCAGTTCAGTCTTGTGTAGGTTCTGTTCCACTCATATCTTGTGCATCATCACAGCTTGTGGGTGAATTTCTGCTCGTTACATTGAACCATCATTATCTTTTAGTTGACTGACCACTGGAAAGCCTCAGCCTTGGCTGAATATTTAAGAATCATTATTGCCTCCATTAGAATTAGTTTTTAACTTAAAATTTATATTGTATGTTGGAACAGTCTGTTTACTTGTAAACAAACCCAAGTGCCTTTTCTGTGCATAAATTATGTCCTTGGGTGAAAATCCTAAGGTGCCGTTTAAGTAAGTTTATAAAATAAAAAATAACATCCAAGCTTGTCACATGTATGTAAACTGTTCTAGTGTTACGTACTTTATTATTTAAAAGTTTTGAATTATTTTAAAACATTCTTCAATTAAAACACACTTGAGCAGTATACGTTTTTTTATTATTTGTGGATTGATTGAGTTGAATTGCAAGGAAAACAAGTATAATTTACAACATCTAGTAAGAACAAAAAAAACTTTATAACTATTTAAGTTAACAATTTATAACTGTACTGTACACTATAAACTTATAGTGGATTATAGATATATTTCCCAAATTATGGAATTGCATTTTAAAGAAATTAGCACGGTTTTGTATTTTTCATGAGTAACAACTATTTACAGTATTAAATTAATTTACAGTGATTCACACAGCTTGAGACTGAATATTAGAAATACAAAGGAACAAAAAGGTGATTTGTACATTTTATGATACTGCATTGATATAAACACATTGAAAGTAAAACATGTCCAGTTTAGACTTCATCTGATCAATCAATTCATCACGCCATACCCGTTCAACAGTTATTGTTTAGTGTACCCCCTGACCATCTGAGCTGCCAGTGCTGTGGCAGCAGACTCCTCCTCTGTAAGCAACACAGAAACAGCTAGCAGTAAGCCTTGGTTGTCGAAGCTGTACCCCTGCAGAACATCTGGACTGCTCCTTCGTTCTGGCCTGTATTTCATGTGACACTTGCAGAGACTGAAGATGCAGCTGACTGAGTGTGGGCACAAAACACATGTTGGGAAGACTATACATCATCGAAGGAAGAGCAGGGAAGTCTGGAGCCATGTGGTGCAGAATGATGCTACACAGGACTTCTCAGTTGGGCACTGGTAAGACACCAGTCCACCCTGTGGCACAGGCCCACATCTGGATGGTACCAGCTCCAACGTTGACAGACCATCTAGGACAGGAGCAATAAATGGTTGAGACTCCAGTCGGTGTAGTTTTCCTCCTGATGTCAGGATTTCGGGGTCTGGACGTGGTCCTGCAAACACACGAGTGACATAATCACAATAAGTTTTGACAAAAGAAACTGGCATAAAAACATTAACACAAAGGTTATACCCAGATGCGGCTCCAGGGGGGAGCTAGGGTGTGCTATAGCCCCCCCCTGGAAAACTCACAGCACCCCCTTAGCACCCCCAAGAAAATATCAGATTATTTTCTTTTTCATTGAGTTAATATTCTTTAACATGTGGTTGTTGTGATATTTTACTCGCAAAACACAACTAATAAAATAAAAAGAAATCAGTGATTATATCGAGTAAAAAAACAACAACAATCTGATCCACCAGCTGAAGCCCACAAAGATGAGTGATGCTCTCAACACTGACCCAGTAAAGGCCCCAGTATAGCTGTCCGTTGTGTCCAGCGCCGCTGGACTCGCGTGTGCTGCGCACCGGCAGTTCATTTATACTCTGTGCAAGCGCAGCTCTCTGGAGTGCAGGCTCCAGCAGCTGCAGCCGGGCGGAGCAGGACAAATTTAGGTCGCTGATTGGTCATTTGCTGACACGCGAGGCAGTTTTATCAACACGCGCGCGTAGGCGTAGTAAAATTTGACCTTGACGCGTTCACGCCCGCGATCAAAGGCTTTTGCCGCGGCGCTCACACGGCGCTGACACGACGTGCCGCGGCGCTCGGATTAACGCGCAGCTATACTGGGGCCTTAAGGAGCAGAAACTGGTGACATGATGCCTCTGGTTATGCCATTTTTAGCTAATGCAACTTGATAAATCATTTCCTGGCTTGCAGTGATAATGAATGACTGTCATCATTTTCCCCGTGCGCCTACCGGCCCATTCATGACGCGGCCCATCGGGATTTCTCTCGAACCTCCCGATGGCCACCCCGCCCTTGCCCCGAGGTTGTTAGACTCATGAACCCCTAGTCTGAATTATCACTGTGAAAACAAATCACTGTAATACCATTTGGTTATGTGCTGCTGATCTCATGCTGCTGATCTATTTCATGTTGCTGTGTTCACTCGTCCTCATCTGCTCACACAGACTCAAGTTCGTGCTGCTATTGTTTGGCGCATTGTTTCGTACAGTATACTAGTAGTGCTTAGTGTATTTTTAGTTTAGTGTATTTCTTATTTCATGTCTCGGATCTTTTTTACTGTTTTTCTTTACAATTTGTATTTTTGTTGGATGTAACTGGGACCCTGTCCATAGTTTCGTTCCACCTTATGTACCACATGTGATGTGAATGACACACATTGACCTTGAGAACTGAAAGAACAAATTATCCTTCATAGCATCCTCAGTAAAATGCTTAGCCCCTTAGCACCTGCAGAAAAATATCTCTGGAGCCGCCCCTGGTTATACCTGTGTAAGCTCTGTAAAGCGTGGAGTGCAGACATCTTTTCCCCACAGTTCTGGGCTTTCGCACCACCTCGCTGGCAGGTTCAGGATGGATCACCTTACAACATAAAAATATGTCAAATAAACTTTTTTTAAAATATGAAGGGACAGTGAGCAATTTGGTAGGACACTGTGAGTCAGATTTGTGAGAGTTACGATTTTTACATAACTTCCAAATACATGTACTACTAATTGATAGTGGTTGAGCCTGCATTTTTTTTCATTACCTACAAAAACAAACTATTCCAAACAAGTTAGGAGATAAAAATATATTTGGCACAAGTAATGTTGAAATTATGACAAATTTCACATGGCACTAATAATATACAGGTGGGAAATTTATTACAATTATTGTTATTATGAGAATCATAATCATCATATACTAAATTATATAACAGAAAAGAATGTGTTCCACTCTTATTTTATTTTATTTACCTTTGTTCTTGGTCTGTGACATCTTTGTAAATCTCTTGTGCAGGCCAGAGCAGGAAGACCAGTTAGGCAGCTGGTGCTGGTATAATCCAACAAATCAGCCTTTTCTTTTTCACACCCAGTGAGATCTAAAATAGATCATAACTGTTTTTAGCACATATATATAAATTAATACTTCTTATAACATATTTAGCTTAAAAAAATAATAGATTGTATAATTGATTGATTCACTCAACACATCACTTACATACATACATACCGTATATATATATATAAATTATATATATCTATATACAGTATATATATATATGAACAAACACACACACACACACACACACACACACACACAGCACGCTATATACACACTTTATAGATGCATAAACATATTTTTGGCACTAATGGAACCTCGTAAAAAATACAATATACATTTTTATACCATCTGTCTCAAATATTCCAAATAATTTATTACATTAAATTAGGCTTTTTTACGCTGTTCATTTGTTATTCGTTGCAGCTGAAGCTAGCGGTTAGCTTGCTAAGCAGCTACGTTTTTTTTCTTACCTGTGGATGTTTTCTTCATGGAAGAAATATCATGAGATCAACGCTGCGAGTTCCTCCTCACCAGCAAAAAAAAAAAGGCTGCTGGCAAATTAAACAAGATGTTGAAAAGAGAGACATTTCTATTTAGTGCACACAAGACGTGTCTTCTGTTAAAAACACAGGCGTGTGTTGGGCAGACCTTATGGGTCCTCCTGGCAAGATTTAGCAGACCTATTTCCGCCTGCGTAAAACTGTGACATATTTGACTAGTCAAAATGATAATTCAAGATATCTCGTACGTCATTCTGACTAGTCAAAATGTGAATTCCAGATATCTTAAATAGAAACGCCGTCCACATGATAAAATATTTAAGATATCTTGAATTCATTTAAAGATATCTTAAAAGGAATTTTGACTAGTCATAAATACAGTTCTAGATATCTGAAATTGATTTATGACTAGTCATATTAGTTATTTAAGATATCTTGAATTACATTTTGACTAGTCATAAATACATTTTGACTAGTCATAAATACATTTAAGATATCTTAAATTATGACGTAATTAAAGATATCTGTAATTGTAATTATGACTAGTCAGAACTAAGATCGAGATATCTTGAAAGCTAATTATGACTAGTCAAAATTAAATTAGAGATATCTAGAATTGTATTTACGACTAGTCAAAATTCATTTCAAGATATCTTAAATTGAAGCCTCCATTCAACTCAATGGAAAATCTGACGTCATTTTGACTAGTCAGAATGTAATTAGAGATATCTCAAATAGGAATTTTGACTAGTCAGAATGTAATTCAAGATATCTTAAATAGCTTTTATGACTAGTCATAATTCAATTTCAGATATCTGGAATTGAAGTGCCCTGAATCCGATTTAATGTTAAAAGGGCTTGCCATAAGCTGCAGCCCCCTTCACTTAACACCTCTCCCCCTCCACCATCATTGTCTTCCCTAAACACACCAGAGCCTCCAATCACCATCAGCAGGGAGATTGTGAGGATGGAGCTCAGCCGTCTACGTCCTGGCAAGTCTGCAGGTCTGATTTGCGCTCGCGCGGGTCTCATTCGTTCACTCGAGGGTATGTATTTGCTCTCGCCCTTATTGACAGCGATTGGACGCCATACAGACGGATTAAGCCCCAAACTCCTGAAAGGATGTGCGGCTCAGCTGTGTGACGTTTTTCGGCACATTTTTCACCAGAGCCTGAGCATGAGGGTGGTCCCTGCTCTGTGGAAAACAGCATGCCTGGTACCGGTGGCAAAAAACAACCACCCAAACTCACACAGTGACTACAGACCTGTGGACTTGACATCACATGCCATGAATCACTGGAGAGGCTGGTCCTGAAACATGTCAGATCAGTGGTGGAACCAGAACTGAACCCCCTACAGTTTGCATACCAGCCATGCATTGGAGTTGATGACGCCATCATCTACGTGCTACACAGAGTGCACGCACCTGGACCGGGCTTGCATATAAAGATTTATTCAACTGACTTTTAGCTATGATCACACCCAATTTAAGCTCAATATCAGCTAAACTGGCTCAGTTGTAGCTGCTTTTGTGTTAAGTAGTTGATTAGCCCCCAATGTTGAATTGGGTTGAGTCCAAAAGTTAGTGTATAAATGTGCATCCAATGACTGCTTTCTGGAAGTTTCATTCAAATATTGATTATGAGATATTTTGCTAACAGACATGAATAGACACAGGTAGGGAAATAATTGCCCACGTTTTAACTCACACTAGCCGACTGACGAGTCAATACATTCCTCTAAACTTCACAACCACAGCCTAAAATATCTGCTCTGCATATGTCCCACATTTAAAGCCAAAATGTTTTTCTTCAAGTTTTATTTTTTTTTTAGCATTTAGACAATATTAACCCTCCTGCCACCCTTGGGTCAAAATGACCCCTGAGGACTCAGTGACCAAGAGCAACAGGTGGATTTAATGATGACTTCAATAAAGTTGAACAGTGTCTTGAAAAAACAGGTTTTCTCCTCCAGGATATGTCAGATTGAATTCATCAGGCACTCAGCAGAACTCAGGAGAACCTGTTCGCTGATCCAAACATCTCAAAGAACAGAGAAACAGACGCAGGTATTCCAACGCTCAAAGAAGATTAGATTTCTGTTCTCCCCGGCTCTGTGGTTTTAAACCATTTATGGGTTGTACGTTGAGTAAACACGAAGCACTAAAAACCATACTCGTTTCAATTTAGCTCAGACCGAGGTACTTAACGTTTTACATAAGTGTTTACACATTTCACATAAAACTCAGCTGTGCCAGAAGCCTTTAACAAGAACCATGAATCTCACATTATATTTCTAATATTTTCTTGTGTTTATAGCCAGTAAAGCCCCTTTGTGGATCAGCAAACACGGCAGCACATTTCCAAGCTCCGGGGTGTAAGTGCTTTCCATTTCCATTTGCTTCAGAGTTGATTTGTGGGTAAGTGTCTGAATTTGACCGTACTTCTTCCAGCTAATGCAGATAAAAAAGTTGAAGGGGTTGTGAAGAAAAGTTAGAAATAGTTGAAGGGATAGCTCAGTCTTACAGTACTTCGTAAGTTGTAACATCGGAGAGAATATGCACGGTCAAAAATGGAGTAAACTCAAAAAAGGGGCAGTTATCTGTCCTCTGTGACACATAATTGGGTTGTCTACTTCCTCCCCTATTGATATTTCTATAAATCACTAGAGAAAAGGAAAGACGACAGAAGGAGGCAGGGAATTCAAGTCCGAGGGGTTTGGGACACCCAGGAGCAGAACAGAGATCTTTTAGATTGCACCAATGTGAGCGCTAGAGAAAGAATCCTTGTTTCCACGCCGTTTGTCCCTTTCCCATTGACCTTTCATCTGAGCGGCGCTCGAAAAGGCCCCGTGCATCCCGGACCCAGCAGAAGACTCAGGAAGTGCATGCAGGAGGGTTAATGAGAGCGGGCAGAAAGACATTTTAGAGGTGAAACTGTTCAAAGACAGAGAGAGGAGACTGAATGACTGCGCTCAGCACAACTGTGAGATTTTTTTTCAGGCTGTGCAGGATAGTTCAAAAAGTGGATTTTTTACAAATTTTTTCCCTGAGCATCATGTTTTTGAACACACAAAAACTCCCTCCTACCCCCTCCTCCACCACAACTCTCAGCACTGGCTCCCCTCAGGGCTGTGTGTTGAGCCTCTTCCTGTTCACTCTGCTCACAAATGACTGTGCACCTACCCATACAGACTGTCATACTCATAGTTGCCAAGTCTGCTTATTATAAGCGACTTTGGGCTTGTTTTTTCCTAAAGTCACTTGCAAATCTTGCGAATCGCAGGTTGCGTTCTTTTGGGATTGTTTTGAACGTGAAGTTGTTTATTTGGGCTTGACTTTCTTGTTGAGTGAAACTACCGTAGTTGATTATCTGTTTCTTCCTTTTAAAAGGGAGTTTTCCTTTCCACTGTTGCCATTGTGCTTGCTCAAGATGGGAGACTGTGACGAAGTGAAGACTCAACGAGTCTGCTGCTTCCTTAGATAGAGAACCTTACTAAGTGGCTTTTCTATGTATGTGAATGTTCCTGATAAGTGTCCTGAGACAACTTTGTTGTGATATGGCGCTATACAAATAAACTGAATTGACTTGAGGCCCCGTTTACATGGACACGATGTGGGGAAACGTAGGTTTTTGCGTGTGTTAGAGGAAAAGATCTGCATTGACACGGACAAATTATGTGTTTACACGCATCCAAATCTGCTATAGTTACCATGCCGGGTCATTAGATGGCGCTGTGAATTTTTGAACCTTCACCTAATGCGCATGCGTGCTGCTTCAGTCTGCTTTCCTTTGGGGCTAAAAGTTCAGCTAACAACAACTTAACAACAAGTTAAAGCTGAATTTGGATAAGAGTCGACAGATTTGATGCCAAGTGTGACCCGCTTCATCTAACAAGCTCCACACCAGTCGCTGAGTGGACCAGAACAGAGTCAACGATGTCGGACTTTAGTCCATGATAAGCAGCTGATTTACAGCAGGTAAATAAACGTTCTTAATAATGTTTGCTTGTGTTTACTTCAATCACACAACGAAAGACCACCACTCTGGAAGGTGGATTCAAAAACCTTCGGATTCAAAGAGGGGAGCCAGTGGTGTCGTGTACACGATCGGCAGAACCGCAAAGAGAAAGCTGCGGTTTCACTCAAAGTACGCCATGTAAACGGCCCCTGAATCTCACAGCTCTGCACAATAAAGCAAAAGACGAGTGGTGGTAGGCAGTTCGTCCCTTCCACGCCCGTTTCCTGTTTATCGCTCCTGCCCAAGTTGGCGAGGCGACAAGCGCACACATAGACATATACAAATGTGTCTGTGGGCGCGCACCCCAAACACTCATACTGTGGCTGACCACTGGGGGCTCCACTCACACGCATATGTCAAGATGTTTTGGTTTTAAAAATATGTAGAAATTTTTAACTTACAAAATATATTTTATTAGAGCTTAAAAGTATGTTATTCAAAGTGCTTAGCATAATTTTGCTGTTGTTTAAGCGTAATGCCATAA
>JBBPBX010008234.1:11954-63073 GCA_038048925.1 Garcialebias charrua | reverse complement strand
TTGTCCAATTCACCAAGACGCACAGAAAACCCTCTGGCATCAACGTTGTACGATAAATGGGAAGGCGGCCATTTTGGAATGTGGACCAAATTGAGTGCACGCACTGGGTGCCGAACGGGTACGGGAAAGGCACGAGAGTGTTTCGGGGTGGACCAGCTCGACTTCCCGCGGTCGCCGCGAGAAGGGCGGAGCGGCGCTAAGGCATTCACACGTGCATTTTCGTAGGAAATGCGGTTTTTCTAGTTGTGTGAATGCCAACAAGGCATTCACACTATAGAGATTGTGTTTATATTTATTATTATTATTATCTACAGTTTATAGATGTTACTATCTTCACTCCGTACGTTTTTTGGCATGTAACTACTCGCACAGTTTTGGTGCGATTTCAACAATTCATATATCAAAATGTTCAGCTCATTTAGGACAATCCGGCTATGACTTTTGGTAATGCTGCAACTTTAGCTTTTTGAGATATTCAGCCTTTTCGGCCATCTTTTTCCCATTGAAAATGAATGGAGCTAAAATGAAATGGCCGTTTGGGGGCTTTATTATATCCTAAATCTCACCAAATTTGGCAGACTCATCACTCAGACATGCAGGAGTAACAAATGATCAAAACCTCATGTTTTCATATATGATGAAGGGGCGTGGCCTGGCCTCAAAGTTAGGTATCTCGCCATGAAAAACGAAACACTAATAGCACCTACACGAAAACTGTCTAATACATCAAACCTTCAGTGATTGACCCACAACCAGTCCCCTGCAATACTGAATGGTCAAATCATGACATTAATTAAGCCACGCCCCCTCACAACAGGAAGTGTACAGTTGTACATTGAACGTCCCGATCGGACACCTGTTACCTAATCAGCGTGACGGTCTGTCCAGTGACCAAAGACATGTTGCTGTAACAAGCTTTCCAACACTGACCGTTTTGGGTGGAGCATGTGGGCGTGGCAATATGGCGAATCAGACGTAACGCCATCACAAACGAAACACTAATAGCACCTACACGAAAACTGTCTAATACATCAAACCTTCAGTGATATACCCACATCCGGTCCCCTGCAATACTGACTGGTCAAATCATGACAATAATTAAGCCACGCCCCCTCACAACAGGAAGTGTACAGTTGTACATTGAACGTCCGGATTGGACACCTGTTACCTAATCAGCGTGACGGTCTGTCCAGTGACCGAAGACATGTTGCTGTAACAAGCTTTCCACGACTGGTTGTTTTGGGTGGAGCATGTGGGCGTGGCGATGTGGCGAATCAGACGTAACGCCGTCACAATACGTTTGGCCTTTTGGGAGCTTTATCATATCCCAAAACTCACCAAATTTGGCAGACTCGTCAGGACTGGTGAAAAATTACATATTTTGGGGGCGTGGCCAAAATTGCAACAGAAAGGGCTCAAGAGCGCCACCTAGAATATTTCAAATTACCCTCCGCATTGGCCTTAGTTTCACGTAGGATCATGAAATTTGGTACACTTGTCCAATTCACCAAGACGCACAGAAAACCCTCTGGCGTCAACGTTGTACGATAAATGGGAAGGCGGCCATTTTGGAATGTGGACCAAATTGTTAGTTTCACGTAGGATCATGAAATTTGGTACACTTGTCCAATTCACCAAGACGCACAGAAAACCCTCTGGCATCAATGTTGTACGATAAATGGGAAGGCGGCCATTTTGGAATGTGGACCAAATTGGGTGGGTGCATTGGGTGCCGAACGGGTACGGGAAAGGCACGAGAGCGTTTCGGGGTGGACCAGCTCGACTTCCCGCGGTCGCCGCGAGAAGGGCGGAGCGGCGCTAAGGCATTCACACGTGCATTTTCGTAGGAAATGCGGTTTTTCTAGTTATTATTATTATTATCTACAGTTTATAGATGTTACTATCTTCACTCCGTACGTTTTTTGGCATGTAACTACTCGCACAGTTTTGGTGCGATTTCAACAATTCATATATCAAAATGTTCAGCTCATTTAGGACAATCCGGCTATGACTTTTGGTAATGCTGCAACTTTAGCTTTTTGAGATATTCAGCCTTTTCGGCCATCTTTTTCCCATTGAAAATGAATGGAGCTAAAATGAAATGGCCGTTTGGGGGCTTTATTATATCCTAAATCTCACCAAATTTGGCAGACTCATCACTCAGACATGCAGGAGTAACAAATGATCAAAACCTCATGTTTTCATATATGATGAAGGGGCGTGGCCTGGCCTCAAAGTTAGGTATCTCGCCATGAAAAACGAAACACTAATAGCACCTACACGAAAACTGTCTAATACATCAAACCTTCAGTGATTGACCCACAACCAGTCCCCTGCAATACTGAATGGTCAAATCATGACATTAATTAAGCCACGCCCCCTCACAACAGGAAGTGTACAGTTGTACATTGAACGTCCCGATCGGACACCTGTTACCTAATCAGCGTGACGGTCTGTCCAGTGACCAAAGACATGTTGCTGTAACAAGCTTTCCAACACTGACCGTTTTGGGTGGAGCATGTGGGCGTGGCAATATGGCGAATCAGACGTAACGCCATCACAAACGAAACACTAATAGCACCTACACGAAAACTGTCTAATACATCAAACCTTCAGTGATATACCCACATCCGGTCCCCTGCAATACTGACTGGTCAAATCATGACAATAATTAAGCCACGCCCCCTCACAACAGGAAGTGTACAGTTGTACATTGAACGTCCGGATTGGACACCTGTTACCTAATCAGCGTGACGGTCTGTCCAGTGACCAAAGACATAGTGTTGTAACAAGCTTTCCAACAATGACTGTTTTGGGTGGAGCATGTGGGCGTGGCGATGTGGCGAATCAGACGTAACGCCGTCACAATACGTTTGGCCTTTGGGGAGCTTTATCATATCCCAAAACTCACCAAATTTGGCAGACTCGTCAGGACTGGTGAAAAATTACATATTTTGGGGGCGTGGCCAAAATTGCAACAGAAAGGGCTCAAGAGCGCCACCTAGAATATTTCAAACTACCCTCCGCATTGGCCTTAGTTTCACGTAGGATCATGAAATTTGGTACACCTCCCCGATTCACCAAGGCGCACAGAAAACCCTCTGGCACCAACGTTGTACGATGAAAGGAAAGGCGACATTTTCGGCCATTTTTATCCCATTGAAAATGAATGGAGCTAAAATGAAATAGCATTTTGGGGGCTTTTTCATATCCCAAAACTCACCAAAATTGGCAGACTCATCAGGACTGGTGAACGATTACATATTTTGGGGGCGTGGCCAAAATTGCAACAGAAACGGCTCAAGAGCGCCACCTAGAAAATTTCAAACTACCCTTCGCATTGGCCTTAGTTTCACGTAGGATCATGAAATTTGGTACGCTTGTCCAATTCACAAAGACGCACAGAAAACCCTCTGGCATCAACGGTGTACGATAAATGGGAAGGCGGCCATTTTGGAATGTGGACCAAATCGGGTGCGCGCATTGGGTGCCGAACGGGTACGGGAAAGGCACGAGAGCGTTTCGGGGTGGACCAGCTCGACTTCCCGCGGTCGCCGCGAGAAGGGCGGAGCGGCGCTAAGGCATTCACACGTGCATTTTCGCAGGAAATGCGGTTTTTCTAGTTGTGTGAATGCCAACAAGGCATTCACACTATAGAGATTGTGTTTATATTTATTATTTATAGATGTTACTATCTTCATTCCGTACGTTTTTTGGCATGTAACTACTCGCACAGTTTTGGTGCCATTTCAACAATTCATATATCAAAATGTCCAGCTCGTTCAGGACAATCCGGCTATGACTTTTGGTAATGCTGCAACTTTAGCTTTTTGAATTATTTAGCCTTTTCGGCCATTTTTTTCCCATTGAAAATGAATGGAGCTAAAATGAAATGGCATGTTGGGGGCTTTATCATATCCTAAATCTCACCAAATTTGGCAGACTCATCACTCAGACATGGGGGAGTAAAAAATGATCAAAACCTCACGTTTTCATATATGCTGAAGGGGCGTGGCCTGGCCTCAAAATTAGGCATCTCGCCATGAAAAACGAAACACTAATAGCACCTACACGAAAACCGTCTAATACATCAAACCTTCAGTGATTGACCCACAACCGGTCCCCTACAATACTGAATGGTCAAATCATGACATTAATTAAGCCACGCCCCCTCACAACAGGAAGTGTACAGTTGTACATTGAACGTCCCGATCGGACACCTGTTACCTAATCAGCGTGACGGTCTGTCCAGTGACCGAAGACATGTTGCTGTAACAAGCTTTCCAACACTGACCGTTTTGGGTGGAGCATGTGGGCGTGGCGATGTGGCGAATCAGACGTAACGCCGTCACAAACGAAACACTAATAGCACCTACACGAAAACTGTCTAATACATCAAACCTTCAGTGATTGACCCACATCCGGTCCCCTGCAATACTGAATGGTCAAATCATGACATTAATTAAGCCACGCCCCCTCACAACAGGAAGTGTACAGTTGTACATTGAACGTCCCGATCGGACACCTGTTACCTAATCAGCGTGACGGTCTGTCCAGTGACCAAAGACATGTTGCTGTAACAAGCTTTCCAACACTGACCGTTTTGGGTGGAGCATGTGGGCGTGGCGATGTGGCGAATCAGACGTAACGCCGTCACAATACGTTTGGCCTTTTGGGAGCTTTATCATATCCCAAAACTCACCAAATTTGGCAGACTCGTCAGGACTGGTGAAAAATTACATATTTTGGGGGCGTGGCCAAAATTGCAACAGAAAGGGCTCAAGAGCGCCACCTAGAATATTTCAAACTACCCTCCGCATTGGCCTTAGTTTCACGTAGGATCATGAAATTTGGTACACCTCCCCGATTCACCAAGGCGCACAGAAAACCCTCTGGCACCAACGTTGTACGATGAAAGGAAAGGCGACCTTTTCGGCCATTTTTATCCCATTGAAAATGAATGGCGCTAAAATGAAATGGCATTTTGGGGGCTTTGTCATATCCCAAAACTCACCAAAATTGGCAGACTCATCAGGACTGGTGAATGATTACATATTTTGGGGCGTGGCCAAAATTTCAAAAGAAACGGCTCAAGAGCGCCACCTAGAAAATTTCAAACTACCCTCCGCATTGGCCTTAGTTTCACGTAGGATCATGAAATTTGGTACACTTGTCCAATTCACCAAGACGCACAGAAAACCCTCTGGCGTCAACGTTGTACGATAAATGGGAAGGCGGCCATTTTGGAATGTGGACCAAATTGAGTGCACGCACTGGGTGCCGAACGGGTACGGGAAAGGCACGAGAGTGTTTCGGGGTGGACCAGCTCGACTTCCCGCGGTCGCCGCGAGAAGGGCGGAGCGGCGCTAAGGCATTCACACGTGCATTTTCGCAGGAAATGCGGTTTTTCTAGTTATTATTCCTATATGTTACTATCTTCCGTCCGTACGTTTTTTGGCACGCTACTCCTCCTAGAGTATTTGTGCCATTTCAACGATTCATATATCAAAATGTTCAGCTCGCTCAGGACAATCCAGCTATGACTTTTGGTAATGCTGCAACTTTAGCTTTTTGAGATATCTAGCCTTTTCGGCCATTTTTTTCCCATTGAAAATGAATGGAGCTAAAATGAAATGGCATTTTGGGGGCTTTATCATATCCTAAATCTCACCAAATTTGGCAGACTCATCACTTAGACATGGGGGAGTAATAAATGATCAACACCTCGCGTTTTCATATATGCTGAAGGGGCGTGGCCTGGCCTCAAAGTTAGGCATCTCGCCATGAAAAACGAAACACTAATAGCACCTACACGAAAACCGTCTAATACATCAAACCTTCAGTGATTGACCCACAACCGGTCCCCTACAATACTGAATGGTCAAATCATGACATTAATTAAGCCACGCCCCCTCACAACAGGAAGTGTACAGTTATACATTGAACGTCCCGATCGGACACCTGTTACCTAATCAGCGGGACGGTCTGTCCAGTGACCGAAGACATGTTGCTGTAACAAGCTTTCCAACACTGACCGTTTTGGGTGGAGCATGTGGGCGTGGCGATGTGGCGAATCAGCCGTCACGCCGTCACAAACGAAACACTAATAGCACCTACACGAAAACAGTCTAATACATCAAACCTTCAGTGATTGACCCACATCCGGTCCCCTGCAATACTGAATGGTCAAATCATGACAATAATTAAGCCACGCCCCCTCACAACAGGAAGTGTACAGTTGTACATTGAACATCCCGATCGGACACCTGTTACCTAATCAGCGTGACGGTCTGTCCAGTGACCGAAGACATGTTGCTGTAACAAGCTTTCCACGACTGGTTGTTTTGGGTGGAGCATGTGGGCGTGGCGATGTGGCGAATCAGACGTAACGCCGTCACAATACGTTTGGCCTTTTGGGAGCTTTATCATATCCCAAAACTCACCAAATTTGGCAGACTCGTCAGGACTGGTGAACGATTACATATTTTGGGGGCGTGGCCAAAATTGCAACAGAAAGGGCTCAAGAGCGCCACCTAGAATATTTCAAACTACCCTCCGCATTGGCCTTAGTTTCACGTAGGATCATGAAATTTGGTACACCTCCCCGATTCACCAAGGCGCACAGAAAACCCTCTGGCACCAACGTTGTGCGATGAAAGGAAAGGCGACCTTTTCGGCCATTTTTATCCCATTGAAAATGAATGGAGCTAAAATGAAATAGCATTTTGGGGGCTTTTTCATATCCCAAAACTCACCAAAATTGGCGGACTCATCAGGACTGGTGAACAATTACATATTTTGGGGGCGTGGCCAAAATTTCAAAAGAAACGGCTCAAGAGCGCCACCTAGAAAATTTCAAACTACCCTCCGCATTGGCCTTAGTTTCACGTAGGATCATGAAATTTGGTACGCTTGTCCAATTCACCAAGACGCACAGAAAACCCTCTGGCATCAACGTTGTACGATAAATGGGAAGGCGGCCATTTTGGAATGTGGACCAAATTGGGTGCGTGCATTGGGTGCCGAAAGGGTACGGGAAAGGCACGAGAGTGTTTCAGGGTGGACCAGCTCGACTTCCCGCGATCGCCGCGAGAAGGGCGGAGCGGCGCTAAGGCATTCACACGTGCATTTTCGCAGGAAATGCGGTTTTTCTAGTTATAGTTACTATCTTCATTCCGTACGTTTTTTGGCATGTAACTACTCGCACAGTTTTGGTGCCATTTCAACAATTCATATATCAAAATGTCCAGCTCGCTCAGGACAATCCGGCTATGACTTTTGGTAATGCTGCAACTTTAGCTTTTTGAATTATTTAGCCTTTTCGGCCATTTTTTTCCCATTGAAAATGAATGGAGCTAAAATGAAATGGCCGTTTGGGGGCTTTATCATATCCTAAATCTCACCAAATTTGGCAGACTCATCACTCAGACATGGGGGAGTAAAAAATGAACAAAATCTCACGTTTTCATATATGCTGAAGGGGCGTGGCCTGGCCTCAAAGTTAGGTATCTCGCCATGGAAAACGAAACACTAATAGCACCTACACGAAAACGGTCTAATACATCAAATCTTCAGTGATTGACCCACAACCGGTCCCCTACAATACTGAATGGTCAAATCATGACATTAATTAAGCCACGCCCCCTCACAACAGGAAGTGTACAGTTATACATTGAACGTCCCGATCGGACACCTGTTACCTAATCAGCGGGACGGTCTGTCCAGTGACCGAAGACATGTTGCTGTAACAAGCTTTCCAACACTGACCGTTTTGGGTGGAGCATGTGGGCGTGGCGATGTGGCGAATCAGCCGTCACGCCGTCACAAACGAAACACTAATAGCACCTACACGAAAACAGTCTAATACATCAAACCTTCAGTGATTGACCCACATCTGGTCCCCTGCAATACTGAATGGTCAAATCATGACATTAATTAAGCCACGCCCCCTCACAACAGGAAGTATTTTTTCCCATTGAAAATGAATGGAGCTAAAATGAAAGTGCCTGTTGGGGGCTTTATCATATCCTAAATCTCACCAAATTTGGCAGACTCATCACTTAGACATGGGGGAGTAAAAAATGATCAAAACCTCGCGTTTTCATATATGCTGAAGGGGCGTGGCCTGGCCTCAAAGTTAGGCATCTCGCCATGAAAAACGAAACACTAATAGCACCTACACGAAAACCATCTAATACATCAAACCTTCAGTGATTGACCCACAACCACTCCCCTGCAATACTGAATGGTCAAATCATGACATTAATTAAGCCACGCCCCCTCACAACAGGAAGTGTACAGTTATACATTGAACGTCCCGATCGGACACCTGTTACCTAATCAGCGGGACGGTCTGTCCAGTGACCGAAGACATGTTGCTGTAACAAGCTTTCCAACACTGACCGTTTTGGGTGGAGCATGTGGGCGTGGCGATGTGGCGAATCAGCCGTCACGCCGTCACAAACGAAACACTAATAGCACCTACACGAAAACAGTCTAATACATCAAACCTTCAGTGATTGACCCACATCCGGTCCCCTGCAATACTGAATGGTCAAATCATGACAATAATTAAGCCACGCCCCCTCACAACAGGAAGTGTACAGTTGTACATTGAACGTCCCGATCGGACACCTGTTACCTAATCAGCGTGACGGTCTGTCCAGTGACCGAAGACATGTTGCTGTAACAAGCTTTCCACGACTGGTTGTTTTGGGTGGAGCATGTGGGCGTGGCGATGTGGCGAATCAGACGTAACGCCGTCACAATACGTTTGGCCTTTTGGGAGCTTTATCATATCCCAAAACTCACCAAATTTGGCAGACTCGTCAGGACTGGTGAAAAATTACATATTTTGGGGGCGTGGCCAAAATTGCAACAGAAACGGCTCAAGAGCGCCACCTAGAAAATTTCAAACTACCCTCCGCATTGGCCTTAGTTTCACGTAGGATCATGAAATTTGGTACACTTGTCCAATTCACCAAGACGCACAGAAAACCCTCTGGCGTCAACGTTGTACGATAAATGGGAAGGCGGCCATTTTGGAATGTGGACCAATCGAGTGCACGCACTAGGTGCCGAACTGGTACGGGAAAGGCACGAGAGCGTTTCGGGGTGGACCAGCTCGACTTCCCGCGGTCGCCGCGAGAAGGGCGGAGCGGCGCTAAGGCATTCACACGTGCATTTTCGCAGGAAATGCGGTTTTTCTAGTTTTTTTTATTTTTTTTTCAGAGATTACCTGGCTAACATCAGTCTGTCAGGAGGTAGTGACAGAGTGAAGAAATATGTTCATAAAAAAAGCTACATACTGCAGCTTTAATGCTTAATGCAACACTTGTGAGAGAAAACATTTTAGTTTAGTGTCAAGAAACTATTTGTAATTAGGTTTGATCCGGCGCAAGAGTTGTGTGAAAAAACTACCGTATTTTCCGGTGTATAGGTCGCACCTTTTTATGTTTTTTCAAGGCCTGCGACCTATACACCGGTGCGACCTATATATGGCTTGTTATCACTTTCGGCGAAACAAATTTTTAAATCCAGCTCATTTCACAATTATGTTCATTTATTAAGGAAAAGTTCAGCTCAGACACATATTTGCTATAATTTTTATCAAACAAATAATTGTTTTTAAAGTCCAACACCCACCATGTTTTCAAATTGCATCGCCATTAATATTTATTAGTTTATTTAAAAATAATACAGGAGCGTTTACTTATATTGTGGAGAAATAACACTAAATGTGTTATTTCATGATTTATAGCAGATTTTAGCATGCAGCTCCGGGAAAATCTGCTCCTCTCCATATATGGGCATTCACTTGGGCATTCACGTCACCAAAGTGACGCCTTGGAGTTCCAGGCGAGCAGAGGAAAAGAACAAGGAAGCATTTTTAAATATTCCATAAAGCTGCCTGTTGATTAATCCTGCTGTCGCTCACTCATGTCATCATATTCTGAGCGAGCATCCACTACTAGTTTAATTCGTTTGATCGCGACAAATTCATTCATTTCCGCATCGCCCCGCATTTCTCGCCCCGTGATGAGAAAGGCACCCAGCCTCGCAGCTGCTCTGCCCGCGCGCATGCTTCACGACCCGTGCTGCTGCAACAAGGCTGACGAGAGATAAGAGCAGATACATACACTCGAGGGAGCAAATTACACCGGCACGAGGAACTTCAAAGGTGACCAGCGGAGCGGAACGAGGAGCCAGAGACCGCGCGCGGGCTCGCTCCTCAGGGGCAGAATGAATCAAGCAACAGGTCCGCAGCGGTGTTATAAAATAAATAATAAATAAAATCAGAGCGCTGGTCCATACACACAAATGCACCAGGAAATATAAAGTTTTAACGCACTCTCTCTCATAAACCTCCATGGAAACTCACTCCTACCTTCTGCCTTCTGGGTGGAGATCATGTAACAAAAGGCATGACCCTTCGGGACTTTTCGGCCAGGTTTCCGGATTCCTTCGGGAGTGGGTTGTTTTTTTTTTTTTTTTTAACCCTCGCCTGGCCCAAATGCAAAAATGAAAATAAAATTCATAAAATACTACAGTAATTCTCCAATATGGTGAATTGTTACTGTCACGGTGGGTGTTGTCCTTTAAGTGTTAATCTTCTTAAAAGCCTTGCTGTGCACTCCTGTGGCAGACATTTGCAGCAGAGCTAAACGTAGGTGCGACCTATACACCGGTGCGACCTATCTAGGGATTTTTCCAGCCTATTGGTGATAATTGGACAATGCGACCTATACACCGGTGCGACTTATACACCAGAAAATATGGTAAGCTCGTTTTGTTCACATGACCTCGTAGCCTCCTTGGTAACAGATCTAACAAACCCTTCAGATAAGACATGTTTTCTTTTAATGGTGCCTAGCACCACTTTACTCTGAAAAACAAGTTTGAGTGAAGTCATCACACCCACAAGGTATAAATGATGAGTAGCACACTTAAGGGCGAGATACACTCGAGCGTCCTCACGATACGCCTATACTGTACGCAGCGTACGTACGCTGTGGCAAAAGCGTAGCCCCGCGTAGCCCCTCAGGGCAAGTACGCGCAAAAGTATTTTTTTACTACGCATACGCGATGCGCATACGCGATGCGCGGTGTCTGACCTAAACTTCCCCGGCGCCGGACTGTTTTGTATGTTACACAAATTAAATAAATTCCTCTTTTTTATCGCTGATCGGGCCTTTTCTTTTGTTTTTTTGCCTAAAGTCAAGTAACCGCTTCTTCCTCCGTTCACTCGATGAATGAAATGAATGAATTCAGGTCCTACCTGGGTGCGCGATGTTTTATATATTCCCTGGTGGGCTGTGTGCTGCAGGAAAAGCACTCCCTGTTATTATTTTTATTTCTGAGAGAACTTTTTATAACATATATAGTAGAAACACCGCATCAGAACACCGCAGCGGTCTTCAGCGAGCTGCTCATGATAGGTTTCACTTTGAGCTGACTGAAATCTGTCAATCATTTCAGTAGGCGTGTCAAAGTGACCAATCAGCGAGCTCAGTTGAGTCCCTTCCGTGTGCTGCTGCTCATATTACAACAAGGAGAACGAGAGCTGGGAACGTCTGGCAGAGTCTCCCGTAAGACGGAGCTTTAACTCCCACCTCCGGGAGAGCTTTGAACACGTTCCGAGGGAGGCGGGGGACATGGAGTCCGAGTGGACCGTGTTCCGCGCCTCTATTGTCGAGGCAGCTTATCGGAGCTGTGGCCGCAAGGTTGTTGGTGCCTGTCGAGGTGGCAACCCTCGAACCCGGTGGTGGACACCGGCAGTGAGGGATGCTGTCAGGCTGAAGAAGGAGTCCTATTGGGCCTTTTTGGCTTGTGGGACCCCGGAAGCAGCTGATAGGTACCGGCAGTCCAAGCGGCATGCGGCTCGGGTGGTTGCTGAGGCAAAAACTCGGGCGTGGGAGGAGTTCGGAGAGGCCATGGAGAATGACTTCCGTACGGCTTCGAGGCGATTCTGGTCCACCATCCGGCGTCTCAGGGGGGGAAAGAGGTACGAGACCAACACCATTTATGGTGGAGGTGGCGTGCTGCTGACCTCAACTCGGGATGTTGTGAGTCGGTGGGCGGAATACTTCGAAGACCTCCTCAATCCTACTGGCACGTCTTCCACTGAGGAAGCAGAGCCTGGGGACTTTGGGTCGGGTTCTCCGATCTCTGGTGCTGAGGTCGCCGAGGTGGTTAAAAAGCTCCGCGGTGGCAAGGCTCCGGGGGTGGATGAGATTCGCCCGGAGTTCCTTAGGGCTCTGGATGTTGTAGGGTTGTGTTGGCTTACGCGACTCTGCAATATCGCGTGGACATCGGGGGCAGTTCCCTTGGATTGGCAGACTGGGGTGGTGGTTCCCCTATTTAAAAAGGGGGACCGTAGGGTGTGTTCCAACTATAGGGGGATCACACTCTTAAGCCTCCCTGGTAAGGTCTATTCAGGGGTTCTGGAGAGGAGGGTCCGTCGGATAGTCGAACCTCGGATTCAGGAGGAGCAGTGTGGTTTTCGTCCTGGTCGTGGAACACTGGACCAGCTCTACACCCTCAGCAGGGTCCTGGAGGGTGCGTGGGAGTTTGCCCAACCAGTTTACATGTGTTTTGTGGACTTGGAGAAGGCATTCGACCGCGTCCCTCGGGGGGTTCTGTGGGGGGTACTCCGGGAGTATGGGGTACCAGGCCCTTTGATAAGGGCTGTTAGGTCCCTGTACGACCGGTGTCAGAGCTTGGTCCGCATTGCCGGCAGTAAGTCAGGCTCGTTTCCGGTGAGAGTTGGACTCCGCCAAGGTTGCCCTTTGTCACCGATTCTGTTCATAACTTTTATGGACAGAATTTCTAGGCGCAGCCAAGGTGTTGAGAGGATCCGTTTTGGTGACCTTAGAATCGCTTCTCTGTTTTTTGCAGATGATGTGGTCCTACTGGCTTCATCAGTTCGTGATTTACAACTTTCACTGGAGCGGTTTGCAGCCGAGTGTGATGCGGCCGGGATGAGGATCAGTTCCTCCAAATCCGAGGCCATGGTCTTGAGCCGGAAAAGGGTAGCATGCCCTCTCCGGGTCGGGGAGGAGGTCCTGCCCCAAGTGGAGGAGTTTAAGTATCTCGGGATCTTGTTCACGAATGAGGGAAAACTGGAGCGTGAGATCGATAGGCGGATAGGTGCAGCGTCCGCAGTGAAGCGGGCGCTGTACCGGTCTGTCGTGGTGAAGAGAGAGCTGAGTCAAAAGGCAAAGCTCTCAATTTACCGATCGATCTACGTTCCCACCCTCATCTATGGTCATGAGCTTTGGGTTATGACCGAAAGAACAAGATCTCGGATACAAGCGGCTGAAATGAGTTTTCTCCGCAGGGTGGCTGGACTCTCCCTTAGAGATAGGGTGAGAAGCTCAGTCATCCGGGAGGGACTCGGAGTAGAGCCGCTGCTTCTCCACATCGAGAGGAGCCAGTTGAGGTGGCTCGGGCATCTGGTTAGGATGCCTCCTGGACGCCTCCCTGGTGAGGTGTTCCGGGCACGTCCCACCGGGAGGAGACCCAGAGGAAGACCCAGGACGCGCTGGAGGGACTATGTTTCTCGGCTGGCCTGGGAACGCCTTGGGATTCCCCCGGAGGAACTGCTCCAAGTGGCTGGGGAGAGGGAAGTCTGGGCCTCCCTACTTAGGCTGCTACCCCCGCGACCCGACCCCGGATAAGCGGAAGAAGATGGATGGATGGATGGATGGAACGAGAGCGTTTGAAAGCTGATAGTTTCTTGAAGTATAGCAGCAAAAACATACGCACAAAATATGCGCGTATACGCGCGTATACGGAGTCTGCTTCAGTGTATCTCGGCCTTTAGAGTCTTCGAGGGTCCGCTGTCGAAGTCCTGATCAGACGTCCAGCTGTGCATGATGTATATTCCTTGCCAAACTGTGAGGCCCTTCCAGTTTGTGTCAAAGGTGAGGAAAATGTATTTTACATCAATGCCTTGTTGTGTGTGTTGTTTAATTTCTGTGGCGGGGTTACTGACACATTTCTCTAGCAGATAACAGTTTGTGTGTTTGAACATGTATGTTTTTACTTTTTCCTTTTTCTGTCACAGACTTCTTTAATAAATTCATTATTTTATGATTAAGTCTTGTTTGAGTTTTTCTAAACCAGTGTGTGTGCCTACCCTTCACGAACTTGACAAATGATTTAAAATATGATAAAACATTAACCATTTGGGTTGATCTGAAATATCATAAAACACATGCGCAGCTGTAGACCAGAAGCAAACATCTGGACCATAACCAAACACACATCTGGACCATAACCAAACACACATCTGGACCATAACCAAACACACATCTGGACCAGAACCAAACGCACAGCTGTGAACCAGAACCAAACACACACACATCTGTACCAGAACCAAACACACACACAGCTGTGGACCAGAACCATTGATCTGGACCAGAAGCAAACATCTGGACCTGCTCACAGGATGTGGCTGAGCTCCTGCAGCTGCTCCAGGGCCTCGTGGCACCAGCACCGCGGCACCGGGACCCCACAGCCCGGGCAGGTTCCTCTGTCCGGACTGTCCAGAACCTTGGCCCCGTCCTCGCCAGCCCCCTCCTGGTTCATGTAGACGGAGAAGGTCCGACTGTAGAAGTCCAGAACCCGCTCCTGCAGAACTGGAGGAGGGGAGAAGAGCAGGAGGGCCCTGATGGTGGTGAAGGCCCGGTCCAGGAGGGGCCGGGGGCCCGGTCCGCTCAGACCGCCACGGCCCTCCTCCTGCCACGCCCCCAGTCTCTGCAGACCACCTGTGGGGTAAGATGGGTCGGTTCAGAGGCCCGCTTCAACAAGAACCACCTAACAGAACCTTCAGAACCCCTGACTGCTCAGAGGTCATGAGGACTGGATCTGAAGTTGTGTCCAGGACGTGCTCGGTTCTACTTGCCCAGGAACGGTTCCAGGCGATCCAGAAGAGTCCTGAAAGCCGTGAGCAGAACCCAAGCCCGGTCTCTTTCCTCCAGCTCGTTCTCGGGCCGTTTCAGTCCAGACCAGAACTCCGGAACCACCGAGGAGGACAGATGCATCTGCAGAGTCTCCAGCAGCCAGACTCCGAGCATCCCGCCCAAACCGTGGCCAGAGAGCAGAACCAAGGAGTCCAAAAGGTTCTGGTCCGACACCGAGCATCCAGGAGACACCTACAGAACAAGAACAGGAAGTCAGAACAGAGACCAGAACCTCTGATCAGGATTTCAACAGCAAAATGAAACAAAAACAAAACTTTCCCATTTTAATTCAATCTTCTGTCATGGATTCATTGAATTCTGCTTCAACTCATTTAGCTTTGACCATTCAACGTATTTAAGTCAAATTATAATTACAAACACGTTAGCCGACATCAGCAGAACATTCGTGTCCATTAAATACAAGGTTAATTTTAAGATTTTATAAAAAATAAACCACCGTTAGAAGCAAAAAGCCTTAAATCTTCCGCTTTTTGAATGGAATTCTGCAAGGCGCCTCTCTCCATCTTTCACTGCGGAACTCCTGGGCCCAGAGCCCACTCACCAGAGCTGCGGTGGCGGATTCCCACGCTTCAGCGACCCCGTGATCCGGTCCGGAGATTTCCACCGGGTCCGATTCCATCAACGTGTCCTCCATTTTGGGACACTTTTCTTCACAAACACCGAACCAGCTTGTCTGGACTCAACATTTTACTTCAGCGTGTTGTTCCGATATGAACATGCGCGTAAAAACCCAAATTTGTCTCCGCTGAATTTCGAATAACATGCAATAACAAATAAATGTCAAATAAAACATTAACGTACGCGTCGTGAGACGGGTTTTTCTACTTCTTCACTTCAATACAAGAACGCTCAACGCGGTGTTCATTGCTGCCCCCTGCTGGACAAAGCCCGCAGCTACAACCATGGACATGAAGTTTACAGGTACGGTAAACTTTTTTATTTTTATTTTTTTTAAATTATTATTATTTAACAGTGTACAATGGCTCGTTGAGGTACAAAGAACATTGCAACATAAAAAAATCAAAGAAAAATACAAAGTGGGGGTAAAATTATTCCTAACAAATATATAACAGTAAGGCAAATGAGTAATAAAAAAAGAGCTAACAACAACAACATATTAGAGATACTGCAGTTACTTTTTTAGCATAACCAGATTTCAAACGTTTACATGTAAACTTGTTCATTCAACATTTACTTCTACACGGGGACTCATTTACAAGAGAGACACGATTTTAGCAAAGACTGATGGCAACAGTGGACAGCAACAACAATAGACAATCATAAAGGATGCGTACAATTTTTTTTAACAAGTGATAATAAAATGGTAATTAAAAGAAAAAGTATAGCAAAAACAAACAAACAGCTAGAGTATATTACATAACCGCTGACCTGTCTAATGACAGGGACATTTACAGGCAGCGTTGTATGCAATATGTACAAGCTAATGTGCTTCTTCGGAGGTTCTCTATGTGCTCAGTGTCTGTAAAAACTGCACTCTTCAAAACATATTGTACCCCAATGTACACTGCACACATGTGGCGGCATTACAGAAAGAGCAGTATGCACAGGTAGGTGTAAATTGCTGGTGTATATTTAATCTATACCTAAATATTTAGTTAGTTGTAAGATAAATATTTAGTTAGTTGTTACAATGTAAGATTGTAATGTAGTCTGTAACTTTTCAAACAATATATTTTTAACATATTTCTTCACTCTGTCACTATCTACTGACAAACTGATGTTAGACCAAGTAATCTCTGAAAAAAACTATAGTCCCCTTGCTTCTCTATCAGCATTTATAAAAACACTGAAAACACAGAGTGACCAGGACAATGACCAGCCAATCAAAACAGAGTTGTTTGTCACGCCCCAACCCACGCCCCCACCTGTCACTCACAGCCTCAGCGTTGCGGCTCGTTCTCATTCAAAGGATTGCAAAGCGATGCAGGACTGTTTTGTATGTGACACAAATTTATTAAATATCCCTTCTTCATCACAGAGCTGGACTTTTATTTTGTTTTTTTGCAAAAAGTCAAGTGATCGCTTCATCCTCCACTCACAGGAATGAGGAACGCTGACAGACATGAGGAAGTCACGAGCGAATTAATCATGTCCAAACGTTGCTTCGTGAACCTCTGCTGATTTCTGCTGGATTTTGTGATGTTGGACAAGTGCTCTATGGTTTTATTATATTTTTAAAAGGTTTTGATAACATATAATCACAGAATATTGAAGCGCTCTTCCAGCAGACACACAGCAGGGGGTGGAGCTGCAGAACCCAAGTTCACCACGGACAGTCTCCCTCCCTCAGAGTCATATGGCTCTGAGGGGAGGGAGCAGAATGATTTCACCTGCTGGAAATTTTTCTGTCCCAGGGTACTGCAGAAACCATAGCAGAAACTACATAGTATAGCTTTAATTTGCTAACTAAATATTTAGGTACGAGCACCAGTTCACACTCCTAACCAGCAGGTGGCGATAATGCACACCACCAAATAAAACAGAAGAAGAAGACGAACGATCCTGTTAGCAGCTAGCAGCAGAAGTGTAATGATGGCGGCCGAGTATGAGTGAGTTTGTTGACATGTCTACATTTTCTTCTGTAATTACTCACGACACGCTGCGACTTTAACCCCGCACGTCACCGCACACCGAGGCCCGCAGGTCTCTGAGTTAAATGTGTTGATGTGTCGCTGATTTAGCGGAGTTAGCTAACGGAAAGCTAACAGGCTAGGCAGTAAAACCGTAAACAAACTGAAAATGACTTTTTTGTGTTGTTGTTTGTTGTCAGTGTTCAGTCTGAGATCGAGGTGCTGCAGTCCATCTACCTGGACGAGCTGCAGGTGGACAGGAGGGAGGACGGGTGAGAAATCTGCTCCTTTCTCATTTATTTGACATATTTTAGGAAAACTGTCCATGTGTGAATGTTGGTACTGTATATGAATGCAAAATAAATAAATACTGTATACTGTATATTTTACACAAACTCATTAAAAAACTTTGCAAAGAAAATTACCAGAACAAAAACATTTAAAGAGGAAAATAGAAAGAAGCCAAAATGAATACAAAATATTTCTAAATATCAAATTAGTACAAATTATTTATTATATCCTCTTCTTCACTTGTCTTCTTTGAAGGAGCGGAAGAGTTGGGATTTAATTTGACATAAATTTTATAAAACATGAGTGTGAAATATATTTTTTTATGTTCAGAAGATTCATCCTGAAAAGTTCACGTGTTCACATTTCTCTGATTAATTTTTTTTTAATCAAAAGCTAAACAGAGATGAAAAAATCCAGGGAAAAAGTCCCGTTAGACTGAGTGTAAACACACCTGATAATCCACCAGCACACACCTGATGTGTGTGTTCTTGTTGCAGGACGTGGGATGTCAGCCTGGTCCTGTACCCGTCCACAGCGGAGGACTCGGTGTCTCAGTTTGTCCGCCTGTCTCTGACTTTGAGCCTGGATCAGCAGGTCTGTTTCTTTCTTTCCTTCAGTTAAAAGTGTGGTTTTGCCAAAAAGAACAATGAAAACACACAGACATGTTGTGTGGTTCTGGCTGTGGTGTTCTGAGGTCATGGGGACATCTGTCCTCGTCCCCTGCAGTGAGGAGACTCAGAAACGTCTCCTCTCTATTTGTCTGAAACTCACCTCTTCACATCAGCTTGTGATTTACTCACTTCTAATTTCTGTGGTTGTGTGGTTTGAACTCTGATTGTTCGTTTTTCTGCTGTCGGAAGTTTTTAGCTGCTCAGTATCCTTGAGTGCAAGAAGAGAAAAGAGTACCGGTAAAGTCAGAGACATAAGACCAAGTGGTGGAAGCTGAGAAAAGGAATGTTGTGAGAAATTCAGAGAGGAGTTTTTAAGAAAGAGCTTCCAAATGACTGGACTACTACAGCAACAGTAATTCGAGAGACAGGTATAGGTAGGTAGGTCGCTGGTGACTAGAGCTGGGCGATATCTCAATATTTTAAAAATAGTGATACAGTATATATATATACATTTGCCATATAAGTTGAGACTATATCGATATGAAACAATATTGTTTTATACTTGAAAATCCTCCTGCTGTCTTCTTTTTCCTACTCGGTCCCGCTTCTTCTCCCACCCAGCTTCTCAGTCGCGCTCCCCCTCCTTCCTGCTTATCCAGGAGGTGGGTGGGCGGGAGAGGAGACGTTTAGCGCACATAAACATGGAAGATAATATGAAGAGCAGCTTGGCTGCTGAACAAAATGAAAAGCAATGGCTGTTCTTTCGGAGATGGTTTGGATTTAAATTGTCAGATGAGCAGCAGAAAAATGAGATGATGCTGAAAACAGTCCCGACGAAAGGTTGGAAATACGAATCTTTCACCATTCAAAACAGCGGAATGGAATTTAAAACAGCGGAATGGAGTATGAGCGTGTGTGAAGCTGCAGGTCCGAGTGTTTTTCCTCCTTCCCTGAAACAAACCACAGGTCAGAACTCATTTAGCTGTGCTGTGCCTTTTGAGAGGCACAGAGGGAGGTGGTGGCATCAATAAATCAGCAGTTTATCATATAGCTAAAGACACGGTCCTTAGCGGCTAACACAGCCGTGTCTTAGCTATATGATAAAGTGCTGATTTATTCAGTGTCGTTACCTCCCTCTGTGCCTCTCAAAAGGCACAGCACAGCTAAATGAGTTCTGACCCGCGGTTTGTTTCCAGGAAGGAGGCTGAGGTCTGTCGGACCTACAACTTCACACACGCTTACTAACATGAAGGTGGCGCAGCTGAATGGACTGTACTTATAAAGCACCTTTCCATCTTATCAAGACACTCAAAGCTCTTTACAACACAATCTGTGCCTCATTTACTCGTTCATACAGCACTCTACTAGATCTCTCTACAAAGAATAATCCGAGGTTTATCACATTCATACACTGATGGGACACACATCGGAGGCAGATGTTTTTGAAGGTTGTTTGACTCTTATGCCGGTTCTGTTTGTTCTGTTGAGAACTGTCGCTCTGAGGTGCTGCTCAGTCAGTTTGAGGGCTAAACATGAGTTTGTCCTTTGCTTCTGTTGGACCAGTACCCGTGCTCGTCTCCGGCAGTCTCCATCCGGAACCCTCGTGGACTCTCTGATGATAAACTCAGCAGGTAACTACAAGTTCTGCTGACCCGGTTTGCTGTCGGACTTCCTTTAATGTCCTGTTCTTGATTCTTCTCAGCGTCCAGAAGTGTCTGCAGCTGGAGGCCCAATCGTGGCTCGGTTCTCCAGTGCTGTATCAGCTCATCGAGGTCAGAACCTGAAACAGTCCTTCTCCGGTTCTTTAAGACATTCTGTGGGTTCCTCCAGCTCATTTGACGTTTTTGTTTTTCAGAAAGCAAAAGAAATTCTGACTGAAAGTAACATTCCTCACGAGAACTGTGTCATCTGCCTGCATGGCTTCAAGGTAATCCGTTTGGACCCGTCACAGCCCGGTTCTGGTTGTTTTAGCTGCTTGTTTGTGCTTATCAGGAGGGAGAGGCGTTCACCAAGACGAGCTGCTACCACTACTTCCACTCCCACTGCCTCGGCCGCTACGTCAGCCATGCCGAGCGGGAGCTACGCTTGCGGGAGAAAGAGCTGGAGGAGGACAAGACCCGGGACAGAACTCTGCAGCAGGTCAGAACCCGGCCGGCGTGCAGACGGATGCTAACCGTGAGAGTTGTGATCCCTCATGCCGCCTCTTCTGACAGGACCTGACCGTGGCGTGTCCAGTGTGCAGGGAGCCTCTGACCTACGACCTTCGCCAGCTGCTGTCGGCTCCGGCTCCCCAGCTGCCCCAGGTAAACTGGACTCTGCCACCCCGACAGAAGTGGCGCTGCAGAATTCTTGACAGGTGTCGTTCTGTTTCAGCTGGACGAGGCATCTGTCAGCTCGGACTTCCAGCAGAGGTGGAGGGAGCTGCAGAAGATTCTGGACAAACAGAGAGCTAAAGGCGGACTCATCGACCCCGAGGAGGAGTCGGCCCGCTTCCTGATCCATATCCAGCAGGTGAGAACTGCTGGAAGCAGGTTTTTAAAGGGGTAGTCTGGACATTTCAACATGGGGCTCTGTGGAAAGGCTCACAGCCTTCTCGCTAACTGTCAGAGGAGGAGGCTGGAGTCATTTCATCTCCTAGATGTTCTGTTTGGTGAAATGTTGGTGCGCGCAGACTGTTGAAACTCCAATGAAATGTCTCACCAGCATCACAGACTTGAAAAGACTTGTAGAGTTATAATCAGCAGCTGTCAATCAAATTTGTAGAGGAGATAACAAGCATTTTCAAGGGTCAAATAATAATTATTTCACAATGAATTTACATTTACAGGTAGTCCTCGACTTACGAACAAGTTCTGGACCTACGGCCTGTTCATATGTCGAAAATGACGTAAGTCGGATCATATACAAAAAATAAATAATTTTTTTTATTTTTATAAATGAATAATTGTACAGTACTGTACAGTCACCAAGCACTTAGCCTATCCTAACACAGTTTTTAAAGATGAAGGAGTGAGTTGAATTGTCTCCCTTTCACATAAAGTGAAAGTAGCTCCCTTTATGTGAATGGAGCCTGCTGGGGAGGAGGGAGACAATTCAACTCACTCCTTAACTGTGTTAGGATAGGCTAAGTGCTTGGTGACTGTACAGTACTGTACATTTATTTATTTAAAAAAAATATATATATAATATATAAAAAAAATTATGAGATGCGTGACGTAAGTCCGAAACGTCGTAAGTCGAGGACTACCTGTATTCTTTATCTTGCAGCAGCCCCAACTGAATGCAGGCAACTCATAAACTTCTCTTTGTTTTCTCTAACTACTGTACAGACAAGATCATGAAATCTGATCCACATCAAAGCATCAGATTGTGAACAGTTGAATAAGACTGTTTGAACCCTTTAGCTTTATGTCTACTGTATTCATGTTCCTCAGGAGGAAATTAACCTCCTTATTTAACTGACTAAAAATACTAGTTTTAAATATTTGTTCCACAAGAAACTAGTCAGTCTTTTTAGAGCTGTCTCAGCCTAAAAATATCCATCCATTTATCTTTACCTGCTTCTTCCTCTTCGGATCGCAGGGGTCACTGTGCAAGAGGCGGGGGACACCCTGGGCAGGTCTCCAGTCCATCACAGGGACACATAGAGACAAACAACCGTTCACTCTCTCTCTCACCTAGAGACAATTTAGAGTTACCAATCAGTCTAGCATGCATGTTTTTGGTCTGCGGGAGGAAATGGGAGTACCTGGAGAAAACCCACATAGCATGGAGAGAACATGCAAACTCAACCCAGAAAGGTCCCCGGGATGTTAACCGGGGTAACCTGGTAGCTGAGAGGCAGCAGCTCTACCAACTGTGCCACCATGCTGCCCATAAAAATATCTTAATTTAATTTTGATTTTAACGCTTTAAGGGATTTTTGTTTAAAAACTCAACTACTTTTTTCTACCAATAATTGAATTTAATTTAATTCAGCTATTTATACAGCCTCAAGGCACTGAACAGAAACATTCATATGTAAAATAATTAACATTATTTATCTGAGGAGCAGACTGCTTTGAATTTAAAGAGTCACTGACATGATTTTTTTACTATGCATAAAATTGCTCCAAAAATATATACAGTATATTATCATTTAAATATGTTTGTTTTTGCAAACAAAATGATAAATCAATTTAATTTTGCTTTAAAAGTGATTTTAAACTTTGCGCCGTGTTTATTCACGGGAAATCCAATTACACGCGAATGCAACATCTGTGACGTAAAATCGGGCAGAGCCCTGGGCTTGTCAGTGTGTGTCTGCTGCTTGCCTGGAGATCGTGTTTTTTTTTTTACTTGAAAAATGCTGTTACGTTGTGTCGCATTTGGGTGTTCTAATATCATCAGTTGAGTTTTCTCCGCAGGGTGGCTGGACTCTCCCTTAGAGATAGGGTGAGAAGCTCAGTCATCTGGGAGGGACTCGGAGTAGAGCCGCTGCTTCTCCACATCGAGAGGAGCCAGTTGAGGTGGCTCGGGCATCTGGTTAGGATGCCTCCTGGACGCCTCCCTGGTGAGGTGTTCCGGGCATGTCCCACCGGGAGGAGACCCAGAGGAAGACCCAGGACACGCTGGAGGGACTATGTTTCTCGGCTGGCCTGGGAACGCCTTGGGATTCCCCCAGAGGAGCTGCTCCAAGTGGCTGGGGAGAGGGAAGTCTGGGCCTCCCTACTTAGGCTGCTACCCCCGCGACCCGACCCCGGATAAGCGGAAGAAAATGGATGGATGGATGGATGGAAATATCATCAGTGAACAAGTGAGCCTTTTCACTTTCCCAAAAGATGAAATACTTCGTCAAGAATGGAATAAATAAAGCTGCCCCCCCACTCGGAGCCCCCTCGCTCCACCTGAAGGTAAGTCTCATACGGCTGCAGACCTAAATTAGATCCTGCTGTTTCTTGTTCCATCACCCGAACTATTTTCGGCTTCCCAAACTGAAGACAAATAGCTCAAATCTTAACTTAGATTTCTAAATTTGTCGGGTTATAAATTGTCCGCTATTAAAGAGACGTAGCCCTCTGCCCGATTTTACGTCACAGATGTTGCATTCGCGTGTAATCGGATTTCCCGTGAATAAACACGGCGCAAAGTTTAAAATCACTTTTAAAGCAAATTTAAATTGATTTATCATTTTGTTTGCAAATACGAACATATTTAAATGATAAAAGATATATATTTTGAGCAATTTTATGCATAGTAAAAAAAATCATGTCAGTGACTCTTTAACTCCATTACAGAACTCTCATCTTGAGCAAGCATGAAGGTGACAGTGGAAAGGAAAAACTCCCTCATGAGGAAGAAACCTTTAGCAGAACCAGGCTCCGTTCAAGCGGCCAGCTGCATCAACTGGCTGGGTTTGAGAGGAACAGAAACACAATGACAGGTCAAGAATCACATGTTAAGATAGAAATAGTATCAAATGAAAACTAAAAGAACTCATTTTTAAATAATTTCTGTTAGATGGTTCCTGTGTTCATTTGGAAGGTTTAATGGTTGTAACCACGAGTCAGACAGGGAAGCTTCATGAAGACATGTGACAATCATGCAGTCTGCTACCGCTGTGTTCTGTGATGCACCACCTGCTGGCTGATTCTTGTACTACAACAAGAAAGCTGCACATTGTCAGAGTAGGCTGGACACAGTTCCTGACGATGAACAGTGGATGTCCGGTGCGTCTTTATTTACGTACAGAATTATGGTTTATCATATATTCAATATGTGCGGCTTAGAGATGGTGCGTTCTGTAGCCCGAGAATTATGGTAGTTTAAAGTCTGTACTTTAGGCACAAATTAAAATGGAGTTTCTGAGAGTCTGTCTTTCCCGCTAGAGCGACTGAAATCGGTCATGTGACTATCATGTGTTTGTGAACGTTGATGATCAGTCAGAGTAGATGTGAAATCGCTGCCTGTTACTGAGAAGGCAGCTCTGAGCTAAGGTGTCTCTCGTCCCACAGAATTCACCCGACACTGAAAATGAAAACCCGGAGGTTGCTGTCTCTCCAGGATCTTCCAGCTCTAATGAAGCTGGTGTCAACGCGGAGCGGTCCAATCCGGGACGGTCCCAGTGTGGAGACGTTGTGGGTCGGGTTCAGGGGAGGGGACTAAGAAGAGGCAGGTCCAGAACCTACCAGTGCAGGGCTGCCCCTGTCACAGAGCGGTTGGAGAGCCTCTACGTGTCCTCACACCACACTGAAGAACCGGTAAAAACCAAACCTCAGGACCAACAGGTCCAGCAGAACCCAGACTGGTGCCGGGCCAGAGCGGGGTCAGATATCAGTGCAGAACAACAGGAGAGGCGGGTTTCTCCAAACCACCGGGCCAAGTTGGATCTGGAAACAGACGGGACAACTTCTACAGGAGGCCACGGACACCACGGAAGGAGACGAGGCCCTCACAGACCCGTCCCACACGCCGGGGCTCCAAGACCTGCACATCACCGCTGGGACGGCCGAGGCTCCAGGAGCCGGGGAGGACCCAGCAACCCACGGGGCCCCCGACGAGGTCATCAGGACAGGGGCTTTCAGCAAAAGGTGGTGGAGCATGGAAGAGAGGAAATGGTATGACAAAGGGCCACAGGAGGGTGTATGAAGACGTGTCATCAAAGCCCCGCAGCAGGAGGGACTGTCTCTGTGGTCGTCTCCTCACCTCCTGTCTCTGCAGTCGTCTCTTCACCTGTTGTGTTGCAATGTCCTCTACAGAACTATAAATTAAACTTTTTCTGGATGTTATTGTGTGCGTCCACTTTAATGTTTCAATTGTTTTCTTTAAAGCTGCTATGTGTAACTTTCTGTTGTGCTCAGGACTTAGGAATATTTTCAGCAGGGAAAAGCATTCTGCAAGGAGCCACAGTCCGTGCTCTGCTGAACTTGAGTTCAGCTCCGCCTCCTGCTGCATGTCCGCTCGGAGCCGCTTCAATATTCTGTGTTTATATGTTAATAAAACCTTCTAAAAAAATAAAACCATGAAGCACTGGTCCAGCAACACAAAAACACCCTGAAATCAGCAGAGCTTCACGCAGCCACGTTGGACATGATTTAATTCGCTCGTGACTTCGTCATTTCTGTCAGTGGAGGTCTGGAATGCTCCGCCGCCTCTACATGTCCTGTGGCAGACGCTGCAAATTTCTGTGATTATATGTTAATACAACGTTCTATAAAATAAAACCATGAAGCACTGGTCCAACAACACAAAAACACCCTGAAATCAGCAGAGCTTCATGCAGCCACGTTGGACATGACTTTTTTTCCCGCTCGTGACAAATCCATTTCCTCATTCCTGTCAGTGAAGGATGAAGCGATCACTTGACTTTTGGCAAAAAAACAAAAGAAAAGTCCAGCTCTGGGATGAAGAAGGGATATTTAATACATTTGTGTCAAAACAGTCCTGCATCGCTTTGCAATCCTTTGAATGAGAATGTGCGCGGCGCTGGGACAGGCGGGGGCGTGGGTTGGGGCGTGACAAACAACTCTGTTTTTATTGGCTGGTCATTGTCCGGGTCACTCTGTGTTTTCAGTGTTTTTATAAATGCTGACAGAGAAGCAAGGGGACTATAGTTTTTTTCAGAGATTACTTTGTCTAACATCAGTCTGTCAGTAGATAGTGACAGAGTGAAGAAATGTGTTAAAAAGGTATTGTTAGAAAAGTTAGACTGCATTACAAAGTTACATAGTGCAGCTTTAATGGTGTGTAGAGCTTTGGTGTTTTTTCTCTCCCTAAAATCGGAGTATAAAACTAAACAGTTTATAGTACTGTACCATAAAATAGAGGTACTTAAATGTGACTTGTTTACTGTTGCCTTTTATCCTCATCAAAGAAAGATATTCACACTGCTGCTACAAAACATGAAATTAAACATAACTGTCTCTGAACATACTGAACAGAAAAACTACGTAAAGAACTGAAGAAGTACTGTACTGACCGCAGAGACTTCTGGGAGATGTAGTATAACTGAAAAAGTACAGTACATGTATTGCATAGACATCAGTAAGTGTTTATCAGCAAGTGATATCTATGCATGATTCATAACTGGCTGTGATTATCGTACCCACCACTGCACCCTGTATTCACTGGTTAACTGGTCATCATTAACCTCACGCAGACTTTTCCACTGGTACATTTTCATCTTTAAATCACTTCTTGGTCTGCTGCCCTCATACATCTCCTCCTACATGTCTTTACGTGAGTGCAGCTACAGTGTGCGCTCTCAGGACATCATCACCTGCAGTGTTCCGTCAGTGAGGACTGAACTTGGAAAAAGGGCCTTCTCCTACTCTGCTCCTGCTTCCTGGAATATCTTACAAAAAGATTTGAAGCTCTCGGCCCTGACCTCCCTAAATGGTTTTAAAAATCTTTTGGAAACCTGGCAAAAACCATTGCAGATATGTTCCTGTTTTTGATTTTGTACATCTACCTTGTGGTGTTTTGCTAGTTTTGATACTTTGCATTTCACTTTCTATTTCTCTCCTACGTTTTTTTTTTCCTGTTTGTTGTTTAAGGAAATTCTACCATTGCTGTTCATCATTCTTTAGTTTGTAGCAGGTCGCTTTTGTAAATGAGCCCTCGAGGCTCAATGAGATTTACCTGACTAAATAAAGGTTGAATGAATGCATGTACAGTACAGTACTGACCGCAGAGACTTCTGGGAGAGGTAGTTTTCTGTTGAAGGGGGGCGGTTTCTTGTGACGCCATCTTGTTTGAGTCCAGCCATCCCCTTCCTGTAAACTGCGCAGCTTGGAGGGCTCGGTATGACTGGCGGGAACCCGTTTCTGAAGACCTACTGTCCCAACAAGGAGTCCGAGCCCAGGATGGACGTGGACATGGACTCGAGTCGAACCGAAAGTGAGCGAGGAGATCTGGACAACAGCCTCCCGGCTCCGTGCTCCTCAAACGGCAGCTGTGGAGAGGAGGACGAAGTGGAGAGCCTGTGCAGGCCGAGGCAAGCAGGGGGCTCGAGTAATCGGCTTACCCCGAACGGAGGCGTGGTTCTCGGCGGCAGGGAGCAGGAGGTGTCTGTGGAAATCGGTGAAACGTATTTGTGTCAAAGAGCGGATAAAACATGGCGTGAGTAAAAGTAATTTGTGTTCCACTCTGTGAAGAAAATGGTTTATAATTAAACTTGTTTTCAAAGCTATATTTGAGCAGTTTAATGCATTATGAATACATTTTGTTTTACATACCGTTAAAACATAAATAAATAAAACTGCTTTTGACACGTTTTGTAAACAAAGTTTAGAGTTATTCAGTTTTCTCATCTTTTTAGTTTATTACAGTCCAGTCAGTTAAAAATCCAAATTGCTGACTTTGTAATAAAAATGCAGAAAATCAGAATGTTTCTGGGACACTGGACATCAGCTGGTGTTTCACATCCATCCATCAGTCATCTTCCTCTTGTTCTGAAGTCAGGTCACCGGGGCACCAGCTTGATCAGGGAGGTCCAGACAGCTCTTTGCACAGCCACCTCTCCTCTTCTGGTTAAGAGTTGCATTGGGGCCCAAAAAATCTGATCGACCCGGCCTGCAGCCATCATCTCTGATCCCCACCAGACCTGACAAATTAACAATAGCTATAGGTCAGAACCCGTAAAACCCCCCAACATTTTTAATTAGTTATTAACGTTCAGGGATGCTCAACTGAGTAAAAGGGGCAGAAGATCGGAGCTGAGGGGGTGATTGTCATTTCATGGCCGTAGAAAAGCATTTAAACCTGGTTTCTGACTGCATTCTTATTTACTGAGACATGCAGATTGCTCTGACGTGTCTGCTTTGGGATACACCTGCCATCGGGGATGCGCAGCTAAAAGGTGCATAAGATTCGGAGCTGAGGATGTTTGTCCTTTCATGGCCGTAAAAGAACATTTAAACCCTGTTTCTACCTGCATTATGATTTATTCACAGACCCTGCTCTGACATGCCTGCTTTGAAATCTCACCTGTTTGGGTCGTCGGCCGCGTGCGTCCTCTGTGTGCAGCGGCAGAATGAACGTCCATTTGGGCAATACTGTATAGTCCCATCTGAAGCTTAGCTGAACCTTTTACCTCTTTCAATCAGAGTACCAGTATTGTAAATCAAAGCAGTTGCAAAAACAGTCGAATCAAGGTGCAATATAAAAATGAAGTTTGGATGTTGGAGACAGAAGCTCTGGTTTTTGTCTCAGCATGGTGTCCTCAGAGTCTTTTCTAAATGCAGGGTTCAACAAACAGCTGTGTGAAAGTCATTCATTCATTCATTCAACCGTTATTTATACAGGCTAGCCTCGTTGAGCCACGGGGACTCATTTACAAGAGGGACCTGTCTCACTCACACCCAGGGTCAATTTAGAGATACCAATCAACCTAACATGCATGTTTTTGGACTGTGGGAGGAAACCGGAGCACCCGGAGAAAACCCACGCATGCACAGAGAGAACATGCTAACTCCACCCAGAAAGGCCCCCGGACCGGGATTTGAACCGGGGACCTGCTCGCTGAGAGGCAGCAGCTCTACCAGTTGTGCTACCGTGCTGCCCAAAGTCAGTTCAGTTTATTTATACAGCGCCATATAGTTGTGTCAGGGAGCTTTGCAGGAACATTCACATATCGTACATGGAAAACACAATTAGTACAGTTGTCTAAGCAAGCAGCAGACTCGGTAAATCTTCACTTTGTCGCAGTCTCCCATCCAGGTTAATGTTGGTTCTCTGGTTCATCCCTTGAGTTATGAACCTGTGTGTGTGACTGAGGGCTTCCTCTGAATGTTGGCGACCAGGACACACAGAGGACAAGCTCTGAAAGTTTCTGTTAAACGTTCAGCAGCTGTGTTGATGCAGATCCTTCCTGACTAAAGATGATGAAATGTTTTTCAGACACAGCCGAGGTGATTCAGTCTCGCCTGAACGAGCAGGAGGGTCGGGAGGAGTTCTACGTTCACTACGTGGGCTGTAAGTCCCGCCCACCCCCACCCAATGGGTTTGACCTGCTGTAGCTGCAGGAGGACTCACGTCTCTGGTCTGCAGTCAACAGGCGGCTGGACGAGTGGGTGGGCAAACCCCGCCTGGCTCTCACCAAGACGGTGAAGGATGCGGTGAGGAAGAGCAGCGAGGTGGGAGGTGTCGGGGATCTGGGTGAGCAGCCGGAGAGGAAGATCACGCGCAACCAGAAGAGGAAGCATGACGAGATCAACCACGTGCAGAAGGTGGACATGTTTGTTTACAGCCGTGCTCGCGCGTTTTCTTTTTGTAACAAGCTTTTCTTTTCAGACGTACGCAGAAATGGACCCGACGACAGCAGCGCTGGAGAAGGAGCATGAGGCGGTATGTTCTCATCGTTGTGACAGAAATATCCTGACGCTTTTAGTTTTGGGTCCAACAGGTCCATCTTCTTCCCCTCAGATCACCAAAGTGAAATACGTGGATAAGATCCAGATTGGGAACTTTGAGATTGACGCCTGGTACTTCTCCCCGTTCCCTGAAGATTACGGCAAACAGCCCAAGCTGTGGATCTGCGAGTACTGCCTTAAATACATGAAGTACGAGAAGACCTTCAGATATCACCTGGTGAGTCCGTCAGGATAAACAGTGTCTTACCTGCAGTGGGTGTTGTTCTGTTTAACCCTTTCATCTTCAGTCTCACTGTCAGTGGAGGCAGCCTCAAGGAAAAGAGATTTACCGAAGGAGCAACATCTCAGTGTTTGAGGTGGACGGGCGAGACCACAAGGTGAGCTCACCTGGCCGTGGAACTGTTCTTCACCTGGAACTTTGACTTACAGGAGCACTTGTTTTTGTCTGTCTGCAGATCTACTGTCAGAACCTTTGTCTACTAGCCAAACTGTTTTTAGACCATAAGACGCTTTATTTTGACGTGGAGCCATTCATCTTCTACATCCTGACTGAAGTCAACAAACAGGGAGCGCACATTGTCGGCTACTTCTCCAAAGTAAGCCTCGCTGCCCGCTGCTGCACCGTTCACCCACAATAAGATGTGTACGCTGGGAAATCGTAGTAAAACCAAGCCCGGTTCTCAGGGTATCCGCGGGGTTGTAAAAGGTATTAAAAGGTAGTAAATAAAATTAACACAAATTAAGGCTATTAAAGTAATAAACGTCATCTGACGAGGTATAATTATTATTTTTTAAACCTACACAACTATATTTTTCTCGTTCTGTCGGCTAAAAAAATGTCTGTGAATTTATTTATCTTTTCTAAATTTATGTTCCGAGCAGGACCTTAGCTAAAACTATAACGTCATATCGTTGGCCAGTGTGTGTTCGCACCCGTTCGCACCTAAAGAACCAGGAAAGACGAACGCGGCTTGATCCTCCGACATTTAGCAATAAAAGTACCCAAAAATTATTTGTTAGCTCAAAATTATAGCAAAGGTGTGTCTCAATCTAACGTTTTCTTAATAAATGCATTTTAGTGGTCAAATCAGCTTTATTTAAAAAATAGTTTTGCTGCCTCTTTGTTGCGTGAACGCACAGAGGACGAGAAACAGGAAAAAGGATCGCGGCTCGTTTCTCCGACATTTAACAAGAAAAGTACCTAAACAATTATTTGTTAGCTCGAAATTATAGCAAAGGTGTGTTTCTGGCTATCATTTTCTTAATGAATGCACTTTAATGGTCAAATTAGCTGCATTTCGCTGCCGTCGGGGAGGTGCAGCTGGATTGACGGGTCCAAGCATAGCAGAATGAAGGTGGTGAGAATTTGGCAGGCCGTTGAGTCATTAATAGCTGATGAAGATTCTCAGTCATCCAGGACATGGTAAACGCTAAAAAGTGCAAGAGAAAAACAATTAAGTATAGTATAATAAATAAAGTCCAGGGGCATCATGTATCAACGGTGCGTACGCACAAAAACCTTGTGTACGCCATTTTCCACGCAAAACTCCGTATGTATCAAAACAGAACTGAACGTGGAAATGTGCGCAGCCCCACGGCAACTCCAAGGCTGGCGTACGCACGTTTCTGTGGTTTTGGTTCCATTGGCGACACTTACAGGTGATTCTGAGAAACTGTTCATGATGTGAAAATAATTATTATTCCCACCAAACACACATGATTAACAATTATTACATCCACATGGACGCAATTAGATGAGTGGATACAAAAGCATGCGCAAAATAGTGGCAACAATATTGACAACAATGGCCTTATGAGGTGCGGTTCGTTTAAATAAGAAGTTGACCAAGCTATACTAACATGCCTAGATAGGTCACTGGGAAGCGCGTTCGCCTTCCGTCCCAAACCTCATGAGTTCAATTCCCACATGGTACAACGTTTTTTTTTTTTTTTTATTCATTCCAGATTTAAAGAACACAAGAAAACTATTTAAAAAAAACAAGAAATCTTCTGCTTCCTTTCATTTCATGTATTGTTTTATTTCTTGTTGTTTTTTCTAAATAGTTTTCTTGTGTTCTTTAAATCTGGAATGAATAAAAAAAAAAAAACGTTGTACCATGTGGGAATTGAACTCATGAGGTTTGGGACGGAAGGCGAACGCGCTACCCAGTGACCTATCACTGGCGGCCGTGGCGTAGTGGTAATGGCAGTCGTCCCCCGATCGGAAGGTTGGCGGTTCGAATCCCGGTTCCCCACACCATGTGTTGTTGTGTCCTTGGGCAAGACACTTAACCCCGAGTTGCTCCCGGTAGGACTGGAAAGCACCTTGCATGGTAGTCTGCCGCTACCGGTGTATGAATGTGTGTAGCATTCAATGTGTGTAGCGCTTTGAGATTTTCACTAATGAAAAGCGCGTTATAAATTGAATTCATTATTATTATTATTATTATCTAGGCATGTTAGTATGACTTGGTCAACTTCTCGCTTAAGAGTGGGTGGTTCGTTCGAACCCCCCTTGCCTACGCGTGCCAAACAAAACCTTTTTCCGTGCCTCTACCTCACTCAGAAGTGTCTCCAGTTCACAGTCCGTGAAGTTCCTCTTTTTTCCACGTTTCGACATGATTTGCAATAGAGCAATGACGACATTCCTCTGGTGCAGGGCATATTTAAATGAATTTGCATATTTATATGGAGGCGTGTCAAAGGCGGAGTCGGCCACTCATGTGCGCTCAATTCCACGTTGATTGTGATGTACAAAAGCAATGTGCGTGGATTCCGGCGTACGCACAGTTTGATACATCTGGATTTTTTTGTGCGTACGCCGTTTTCTGGATTTGACCGTACGTCACTTTTCAGTAAGAAGTCCACGCAAGTCTTTGTACATGAGGCCCCAGTTGTTTTTGTCTTGAACTTGCTGCCTTTAGGTCAAATTATTAATCAGTTCAACATTTCTTTTCACTGCTATGCCGACGACACACAGCTTTACATCAGGACTGGATCATCCTCATCATCCCCATCTCCATCTTCACTCACTGCCCTCTCTGCCTGCCTGGAGGAAATAAGGGCATGGATGAATCAGAACTTTCTTCAATTAAACTGCTCCAAGACTGAGGCCATAATGATTGGCACCCCTCACCAGATACAAACATCAACTTTAACAACAATCTCCTTCTCTGGTCAAGACATCCCCCTCTCCACCTCTGTTACAAATCTTGGAATAAAAATGGACTCTCATCTTACATTTGAAACTCACATTAAGCATCTGTTTAAAACTTGCTTCTTCCATCTTCGAAACATCTCCAGACTTCGCCCATCTCTGACTTTTTCCGATGCTGAGAAACTCGTCCATGCCTTTGTCTCCTCCAGGCTCGACTACTGCAACTCCCTGTTTATTGGAATCCCTGGCAAAAACCTTCAGAAACTTCAATATATTCAAAACAGTGCAGCAAGGATTTTATTGAGAGTTCGTAAATTTGAACATATTACACCCATTCTCCATAACCTCCATTGGCTTCCTGTCACCTACAGAATTCAATACAAAACTGCTCTCATTACACATCAATGCTTACATGGAACTTCACCTGACTATCTAAAGGACATTCTTGCACCATATTCATCCACCCGGTCTCTACGATCACAGAACAGTAATCTACTTCACATTCCACGAACCAAATTAAGGACCATGGGAGACAGGGCATTCTGTGTGGCTGCCCCCCGCCTATGGAACTCCCTTCCTGACTGCCTGAGAGCTCCACAGTCACTGGTTGACTTTAAAAGCGGTTTAAAGACTTTTCTTTTTAAGCAAGCCTATTCTGCCCCCGCATGATTTTATCTTTGATCTTGGTTGATAGTATTATTGATTTTACTTGATTTTATCACTTGTTTTATTTATTTATTTATTTATTTATTTATTTTTTAAGCAGGCCTATTCTGCCTCCACATGATTCTGTTTTTAATCTTAGTTAATACCATTATTGATTTTATTTGATTTTATCACTTGTTTTTATTGTTGTAGCACTTTGAGATTTTTATTAATGAAAAGTGCGGTATAAATTGAATTTATTATTATTATTAACTTTTTTTAATTTGTCATTATAGGCATTAGGTATGTTTTCCTATTACATGATACAACAGCCAACAGCATGCCATACAATTATTACTACGGTACTCGGGGGGCCATCAAGTACTGTATTGCTGTTTTTTTTTTTTTTTTTTCAGTCAGAATGAATGGAAACGGTCATATCTCAGTCAAATTTTTTTTTATAAATATGGGGAGAAATCTATAAATATGTCACTTCGGCCTATAAGTTGCAAGTTATGTAAATTATGCAAAAAACTGCGACTTACAGGATGAAAAATACAGTACAGTAGTTATTATTTTTCTCACTCTCTTTTTGAAATGTGCATGTTTTCAGTGTTGAATTATTTTAACTAAACTGTTCTGTTTTCAAGTTTACGGTTTTTCGTTTGTCATCAGAGATAGGTTGTGTGTGGGCACAATTAAATAACTTTTCTTCTTGTGTTAGATTTAAATAACAAGTAGGCCAGTGTTTTTATTGAGGCAAGAAGCAAATTGATGTATCCGGTAATTATTATAAAACTACATTTACTACCAAAGTTTAGGAAGAAAATTGCAGTAATCTATCACTTTACAATTAGTTGCTCTGAACTGAAGTACAAGAGGTTGCCGCTACGGTTGCAGCTCAGTGTCGTGATGGTATTAAAAAGGTATTAAAAGGTATTAAATTTAACTTAAGAAATTCTGTATATACCCTAGGGCTGAACGATTTTGGAAAATAATCTAATCACAATTTTTTTTCTATAAATTGCGATTGCGATTTAAAATGCGATTATTTTTACTGGTTATGTATTAATTCATATCACTAACGACACAACTGTTTTTTTTTAATCAGAAAATTAATGCGCTTTTTCACGCAGAACGTTACCTTGCTGAGCTAGCTGCTAACCGGGCACCGTCAAAACAGACCCGGTCACATGACCAGCTCGCGCTCTGTTTATCTCCCGCGGTCTCGGTGTTTCAGCCTCTAAGATCAGATACACGTTTACATGGGCTAACTTACCTGAATTTATAACTTTTATGACTTCTGTCGAGCCTGAAGCAACTGTGTTGGAGCGCACGGTCTCCTCCTCTCCACTCTGCTCTGTTTTGCTCCGCTCAGAGCTGCGCGCGGCCAGAGCGGCTCACTCCCAAGTCACGTGACCAGTCAAATCGCAGCCCGTGCGATTAGTGAATCGCGTTTTAACATATCGCGAGATAATCGCAAATGCGATTAATCGTGCAGCCCTAATATACCCTGGTTCTGTATTCATGTTCAAACCAGAACTGTCCCATTTTAAACAGTAAAAATCAAATGTCCATAAAGAGAGATCCTGATGCATGCTCAGTAATCCAGGTAGAAAAATCTACAAAAGTTAAGTCAGGTCCTCTGGACGTTCAAAAAACAAAACAAAACAATTGTAGAAACGTTTCGTCTTTCATCCGAAAGACTTCTTCAGTCTGAGGTGCTGTGTCTATAAAGAGATTAACCAGAACATTTTCCTCGAATCGGCCTTTAATTTCTTTATTGTTTGTGTTTGCGTCAGATTATTTAGCTGCAGTTCGGCTTCTGTTTCTACAGGAAGTCCTCTGGAGGAGCACGCTCTGCATTTCTGAGCATTGATTCTGCAGAAGCTCTAACTCCACTTTTGTTCTTCAGGAGAAGGAGTCTCCGGACGGGAACAACGTGGCATGCATCCTCACGCTGCCGCCTTACCAGCGCCGAGGCTACGGGAAGTTCCTCATCGCGTTCAGTACGTAGGAGAGCTGAAACACACAAAATGTGTTTTCATCTTTCAGGCTGGTGTGCACGTGTCATCACTTTTTATTTTTTCAGGTTTAACAGAGTTTTTTTCTCCTGGCACTTGCCTGACATTTGCATTCATCACCATATTGTCAGAGATGTTGAGAATCTATGCTCCTCCATCAGGTTGGATTGGCTGCAGAAACTTGGTGTCCTGTATTTCAGGTTATGAGCTGTCCAAGCTGGAGAACTCGGTGGGTTCTCCAGAGAAGCCTCTCTCTGATCTGGGCAAGCTGAGCTACAGGAGTTACTGGTCCTGGGTCCTGCTGGAGATCTTGAGGGACTTCAGAGGAACGCTGTCCATCAAAGACCTCAGGTGAGGACTGTGACAAGCAGAAGTCTGTAGCTTCAGAACCTTGCAGGTTCTTCCAGGAAAAGCTGGTTTAACACCGCTGTCAGTTAAAATCAAATCACGTTTCAGTGAAAAACTCTGAAGCTTTCTGTGTGTCAAAGTATTTTGGTCATACAAGTACATGTTTATTACTGTAATTTCCGATCTATAGAGCGCGCCCGAGTATAAGCCGCGGTGGCCACATAATATCAGAAGATACACAGTTCCTGGTACAGCTGTCATTTCTAATCCGAACCCGGAGCCCGGCTCCTGGGTTCGAGCCAGGCCATAATAATGTCCGGGCCGGTGTCGGGCTTTTGATTGCATCAGCGTATGCATGTGGCTGACGATCCTGTTATATGACAACATGGCTTGCCATACATTCACCAGCCGCATGCGGTCATTTGACCGCGCCCTGACCGGCTTTGAAAGAGGTAAAAAGTTAATTTAAGCTTCAGTTGGACTACACACTTTAATCTATGGATTTGGTACCTGGATTATTGAGCATGAATTTTGTTGCCTTGAACCACTTTGGCTGTGGCTGCCTGGGAGGAGTTGACAAGGGACAGGACGTCCCCCAGAAACAATCTTATCTCCAGCAAACTGGATGGTCCACTTAAGGTGTTTACTGCTTGGTGGGGAAACAGTTTACTGGAACTCCTCTGACTGATGAAGTCCTCCAGATGGAGGTGAAATGTTTCTATAAATAAAGAAACTGTCCAGATGACCCGACTGAGAATTATTGGATTTCCCTCTAGTATTTCATCAGAGGGAAATGGCTTTTGGGTGGGGCCCTGTTGGCTTCTGGGAAATGTAGTTGTTCCGAAGTATTTTATTTTTATGTTAACTTTTTCCTGTACAGTATCCTGTACTGTCCCAATCACTTGAGTACCGGTAATATTAAAGTTGACCATCATGTGTCGTGCACAGTTATATTTTATTTTTACGTGTCCAATCTTACTTTGAAAAACCGCAAAAGAGCGAGTCCATGAAAGTAACTGCAAAGTAGCGAGGGGCTACTGTACTTTGGTAAGTTATACAAGTACCGTACTTTCCGCCCTAAAAGTCACACCGCCTTATAAGTCGCATCAGTCCAATTATGTCCAATAAAGTGGAAAAATCCATAAACATGTCGCACCACCGTATACGTCACATCTATTATGCGTTACCGCTGACGCGTCGCGTATGTTACGCATCTCAGCTGACAACCCGGAAATGTGGGCCGGTGTTTTGCCAAAAATTGATTGGCTGCGAAATGGCCACAGGAGCGTGCACGATAGGACTTTGACAAGATTAACACTTAGAAACAATTATTTGTTTGCTGAAAATTATAGCAAAGATGTGTCTGAGCTAAACTTTTCCTTAATAAATGAACGTAATTGTCAAATCAGCTGAATTTAAAAATAGTTTTGCTACGTGCAAAACGTGCACCCGCAGCGGATGGGAACGCTGCATTTCTTTAAACACCAAAAAAATAATAATTTGTTTGCTGACATTTGTTTGCTGACATTATAGTAAAAGTGTGTCTCAGCTGAACTTTTCTTAATAAATGCACTTTGACGGTTAAAATATGGCAAAATGAAGCAGACGAAATAAATTATAAATAAATCGAATTTTATCTCAAACATCTCATAAAGCTAATCAGTTGTAAATGTCCATCCAGTGATTACTTTCTGTAAGTTTGATCAAAATCTGTCCTGTGGTTCATGAGCTATTTTGCTAACAGTCAAACACTGAGGTAACAGTAGTTCAGACAGAGCAGGAGGCCGTGCTGCGACAGAGTGAGTCCGAGCAGAGGAGGCCGCGGTCGGACACATGAGCTGGAACGGTCGGTGGACCCTAGCGGCCGAAAGTGGTACTGCGCCCCTAGTGGCCGAAAGTGGTACTGCACCAGAATGAATGGAAACTGTCATATCTGAGCCAAAAATTGGTCTAAAAAATATGGGGGAAAATCCATAAATATGTTGCTTCGCCGTATAAGTCGCAGGACATGAAAATTAGTTTAAAAAAACTACGACTTATACGCCGGAAAATACAGTACGCATTTATTCTTCCTTTTTTACAAAATCTTGAAGGATTGCGTATCGCCCGCCACCACAGACCTCAGTGTTCTGTTAGCCCTCAGTGTGTCAGGATGACTGTCAGTTACTACCACACTAAACTACAGCTCAACGTGAGCCGGTCAGATTGATTGAGCCGGTTGATTGGCTGTGGTGGCCATTTTGAATCATAATGCTTTCTGTAAGTTCCATAAAATATATTTATTGGTTCCTGTCAGGCGGGCGATCATGTACACCATGTCTGTGTTTAAATGGGAAACGCTCTAAGACTCCTGTTCCATCAAATTGACTGAATTTCACCAAACTCACCTGAACGGTTTGTGTTTTCCCTGGTCCTGTTCTACAGCCAGATGACCAGCATCACTCAGAGTGACATCATCAGCACGCTGCAGTCCCTCAACATGGTGAAGTACTGGAAGGGCCAACACGTCATCTGTGTGACGCCCAAACTGGTGGAGGAGCACTTGAAGAGCGCCCAGTACAAGAAGCCCCCCATCACAGGTAGGTGCGCCTGAACCACAGCTGATTCATGTCTTTCCATTTCCTCCAACCATCCACACCTGTACACAAACCACAAATGATTGATCTGAAGCTACAAAACATTTATTTTAAGAACTCTTTCTTCCATTAGTACATCGTGAAGGATTTCTTCACAGTTCTTTAAGAATTCCAGTCCAGAGTTTTGTGAAGACCCTTCAGATCCACTAGATGGAAAAGAGGCCGTGGTTTTGATCACACACACGCTCAATCTTTTTTCATTCCCGATTTCAGTCCGGTCGCCAGGACGCACCAGAAACTGTTTTTTAGACTGTTTAATGTGCACAAGTGTTTTGGCTCTTTACATCCAAACTACCGTATTTTCCGGATTATTGGTCGCACCAGAATATAGGTCGCAGTGTCCAATTATTGCCAAAAAATTGGAAAAATCCATAAATTGGTCGCACCGGAATATAGGTCGCACCTACGTCACCGCCGACGTAACGCGTCATCCACCGCTGACGCGCCGCGTGACCGCTGAGACAACCCGACAATATGGACCGAGTGTTTAGCTATGCTGCTAATGTCTGCCAGAAGCTAACAGAAGCTAAACACGAGACGAGTCCGTCTCTGAAAACACGAATAAAAAATCGAATCTCATCTCAAATGTTTTCTCCAGGACATAGTTAAGTACATTGGACCCTTATAATTACTCTGTAAGCAGAAATAAATATGCACGAGTGTTTAGCTCTGCTGCTAATGTCTGCCAGAAGCTAACAGAAGCTAAACACGAGACGAGTCCGTCTCTGAAAACACGAATAAAAAATCGAATCTCATCTCAAATGTTTTCTCCAGGACATAGTTAAGTACATTGGACCCTTATAATTACTCTGTAAGCATAAATAAATATACACGAGTGTTTAGCTCTGCTGCTAATGTCTGCCAGAAGCTAAACACGAGACGAGTCCGTCTCTGAAAACACAAATAAAAAATCGAATCTCATCTCAAATGTTTTCTCCAGGACATAGTTAAGTACATTGGAGCCTTATAATTACTCTGTAAGCAGAAATAAATATACACCGAGTGGTTTTGAAGCTATTTATGACGTTAACAGAAGTAACACCGATAAAAAACTAATCAGCCAACACCAGACCAGTCCGCCTCTGACACTAATATAAAATCGAATTTTATGTCAAATGTTTGCTATAGACCATCGTTACGTACATTCATGTCTTCTAATTTAAATTCTGTAAGCATAAAAAATATACACAGAGTGGTTTTGAAGCTATTTATGACGTTAACAGAAGTCAGAGTCAGAGTCAGAGTCAGAGAGTCTTTATTGTCATTTGCACCGCATGTGGTACATGAGATGAAAACGAGATTATGTACACGAGGTCCCAGTTACATCCAACAACAAATGAAAGAGAAAAACAGTAATAACATCGAGAACTAACTAAGAAAAACATCAACTAGTAATACACTAAGCCTAATATAGTGGGAATAAACAGCAGCACGAACATGAGTTTGTATGAGCAGATGGTCACAGATGGTCACAGATGAACACAGCAACAAGAAAACATATCAGCATCACCATGATGTGATATTTTGCAGTGTTTATTTTAATTTTATTTTTATTTATTCATGAGTCTAACAGCCTCAGGGTAGAAGCTGTTCCTCAGTCTAGTGGTTCTACACTTGATGCTCCTCAACCTCCGTCCTGAGGGGAGTGGGGCAAAGAGTGAGTGTGCTGGATGAGTGAGGTCTTTCATGATACAGGTGGCTCTTTTCCTGCATCTAGAGGTGTAAATGTCTGTGATGGTGGGGAGACTGACTCCAACAGACTTCTGTGCAGCCTTCACCACTCTCTGCAGAGCTTTTCTTTCTTCAACTGTGCAGCCTCCATGCCACACGTTGATGCTGGAGCACAGGATGCTCTCCACTGCACACCTGTAGAACGAGGTGAGAACTGGGCTGCTCAGGCCGGCTCGTCTCAGCCGTCTGAGGAAGTAGAGTCTCTGATGACCTTTCTTGATCAGGCTGGTGGTGTTGTTGCTCCAGCTGAGGTTATCATTCAAGTGTACACCCAGGTATTTGTAGCTGGAGACCACTTCCACTGCAGACCCACCTATTACCAGTGGGGCATGGGTGTGTTTGTTCCTTCTGAAGTCCACAATCATCTCCTTTGTCTTCTTCACATTCATGTGAAGATTGTTCTCTTTGCACCAGCTCTCCAGATGTTCCACCTCCTGTCTGTAGCTGGACTCATCATTGTTTGTGATGCATCCCACCACCGCTGTATCATCTGCAAACTTAACAATATGACAGCCTGGAAGTGTGGCTGTACAATCATATGTGAGCAGAGTGAACAGAAGGGGGCTCAGCACACATCCCTGAGGAGAGCCAGTGCTGAGTGTTAAGTAACACCGATAAAAAACTAATCAGCCAACACGAGAACAGTCCGCTTCTGACACTAATATAAAATCGAATTTTATGTCAAATGTTTGCTATAGACCATCGTTACGTACATTCATGTCTTATAATTTAAACTCTGTAAGCATAAAAAATATACACCGAATGGTTTTGAAGCTATTTCTAACATACTGTACCAGTAAACAGAACGACAGCCACGAGCTAACAAAAAGCTAAGCTAAAAGATCGTTTTTTTTTTTCTCAAACATCTAATAAAGCTACCGGTACTCACTTGTAAACGTCCACACTGTGATTCCATTCTGTAAGTTTCAGAAAAATCCGCTGAGTGGTTCTTGACTTATCTTGCAAAATAAACCAGCTAAGAAACACAGCTAACAGCTACATCCAGGCCAGCAGGCACACAGGCTGTGTCTCAATTCAGGGGCTGCATCCTCATGAGTGCGCATTTGTCGGCCGCATACGTCATTGCCCCGCGCGGAGGACTGTCCCAATTCGAAGACTCCTCCTCATGCGGCCGAGGAATGCAGCCTACTTCCTGCCGAAATCCAAGGATGCATCTGTGAATCCTTCAAGACGGAGGCTATCCCAGAATTCGTAGCGCCAGCAGAGATTTCGCGGGGGGGTGGGACTTTCTGCGTGCAGGGGCAGGACTGCTGTGTGCTGTTGAGTCATCAGCTCGTTCAACCTCAGCGCAAGCTGAATCTCATTAAAATGTAACTACAGAAACGACTAAAAAAATATTTTTTAGCTGAATATATATTAGTGTTTCTGAGTTTACTGTTTGTTAAGAACTGATAACAAATCAGCTTATTTTACACGTGCGTAGCAAGGATTTTCTGAGGAGCGATCTGTTAAAACTCAGAGTGGACCTATAAATTGCAAGCTGCCCAGTAGGTCACTGCGTTAAGCATTCGGTTTGCATGCAGATCCCTTTTTCAAAAGCTGGTTCGAATCTCACTCGGTACGGTTAAAACTTATTTTATTTACGTTTGTCTTTTATTGGATAAAAAAAAGGAGTTTCACAAACTCCTTTTTTAAAATCTCAGTCCTCTAAAACTTATTTTACGTTTGTCTTTTATTGGATAAAAAAAAGGAGTTTCACAAACTCCTTTTTTAAAATCTCAGTCCTCTAAAACTTATTTTACGTTTGTCTTTTATTGGATAAAAAAAAGGAGTTTCACAAACTCCTTTTTTTAAATCTCAGTCCTCATATTTTTATCCAATAAAAGACAAACGTAAAATAAGTTTTAACCGTACCGAGTGAGATTCGAACCAGCTTTTGAAAAAGGGATCTGCATGCAAACCGAATGCTTAACGCAGTGACCTACTGGGCAGCTTGCAATTTATAGGTCCACTCTGAGTTTTAACAGATCGCCCCTCAGAAAATCCTTGCTACGTACGTGTAAAATAAACTGATTTGTAATCAGTTCTTAACAGTAAACTCAGAAACACTATATATATATATACGTACAGTACATGTATTCAGCTAACTAATATATTTTAGCGGTGTCCCTTCTCTTCCACACACACCGAGCGCGCAGAACTTCCCACCCACTTCAAGAGAACGCCCCACCCACTTCAAGGCCGGCAAACCTGAAGGCTAGACCGTCCCATTTCAGCAGTTTCGCTCAGCCCACCCGGTCTTGTGAGTGCGTGGCCTACTCGGCCCAGCTAGGCTGGGTCCTCATGAGGATGCAGCCCCTGAATTGAGACACAGCCACAGTCAGTCTTCTTCTTCTTCTTCTTTGGTTTTTAACGGCAGCTTGCATCCATCATTGTTGCACTACTGCCATCTCTTGGTACTTATATATTAATTTATTTTCTCAAATTCTCATATTGAGTCCAGTATTTTAAAAAAAAACGAAATATCTTTCTTTTCCCTTCATCACTACTCAGCTGAGCAGCGACTTCTTCCAACTTTAGTTCCCTATTATGACCAATTTCCATTCTCAATATTCTCCTATGACCCACATATTTCCTGCAATTATTAAAAACATGTTCTATTGTTTCTGCGGCATTACACCAATCACATAAACCAGTAAGATGTTTCCCCATTTTAAAAAGAGTGTCATTCAATAAACTATGCCCAGTTCTTATTCTATTTATAATTATCTCCTCCCTCCTATTTATTCCTCTGAATCTATTAACATCAACTGTATTTTGTATCCTATATAAATGTCTCCCTTTTGTCTCATTATCCCATCTCATTTTCCATAATTTCTTGCTTTCGTTCCAAACTATACTTTTTCCTTCAGATTTAGTTAACTTTATCGGCATATCAATGTCTACTTTTTTAACAGTTTCTTTAGCCAACTTATCTGCCCTTTCGTTGCCTAATATACCCACATGGGCAGGAGTCCACATAATTACTAGATTTTTATTTTGTTCACATAGTCTTTGATGAACAAAAAGAATCTCATACAAAATGTGTTGATTGCATGAGCTTCCCTTTGCAATGCTCAACAGTGCTGATAATGAATCACTACAAACTATAATTTTACTTATTCTAGTATCCTCCACCCATTCTAAAGCCAATAAAATAGCACACAATTCTACTGTATATATACTTAGAAAATTAGATGTTCTTTTCGAAAGCTTAATCTTCAACTCCGGAATCACTACTGCTATACTAGTTGCTTCAGTTATTGGATCTTTTGAACCATCCGTATAAATTTGCAAATAATCATTATACTTTTTCTCTACTCGATCATAAAATTCTTGGCAAATATCTGTGGTATTTTTCTTAATATTTCGTAATGAACTATCAACATTAATGTATTTCCATGACCATGTAGGCCTTAAAGGCCATAGTACAGTTGGATAAAATTCTTTGTTATGTACTTGAAATTTTCTTGCGTTGCTATCCCCAATCCACCCAAAACTATGTTTAGGCTCCTTTCCTCTTTCCCAACAGTTTTCTAGCACTTTCTTAACTGGATGATTTTCATTATGTCCTTTCAAATTTATCCAATAATTAACCATTAACTGTTGTCTTCTAATGCATAATGGCATTTCTCCTGCTTCTACTTGTAGAGCACATACTGGAGTTGATTTTACTGCCCCTAAACAAATTCTCAGTGCTCTAGCTTGGATGACATCTAATTTACTTAATAGAGTTTTAGCTGCTGATCCATACACCACACTCCCATAATCTATTCTTGACCGGATTAGTGACACATAAATATGTTTAAGAGATTCAAAATTTGCACCCCATGTCAACCCTGCTAAACACCTCATAATGTTTATTACCTTTTTACTCTTCACTATGATATGCTCTATGTGATTTCTCCAAGTTAATTTCTTATCAAACACTACTCCCAAGAACCGAAAATAATCAACACTTTCTAACTCTCTTCCATATAATTTTAACTTTTTAACTCCAATCTTTCTATTTGTGAAGAACATGACTTTTGTCTTTTCAACTGAAAATGTGAAGCCCCACTCTGTTCCCCACTCACTTACTTTATCTATCCCTTCCTGAAGTTTTAAAATAAGATGTTCCACATTTCTCCCCCTTTTCCATAATGCTCCATCATCAGCAAAAAGGGATTTACCATAACTGAAAGATATGTCTTTGAAAATGTCATTAATCATAACTGAAAATAGTGTAGGGCTTATCACACTTCCTTGAGGGGTTCCATTTTCTATTTTATATTGCTGTGATAAATATGATCCTATTTTAACTTGAATAGTTCTATCACATAAAAAATCTTTTAACCAATTAAACATGTTTCCACCTATTCCTGCCTGATGTAATTTAATCATTAACCCTTCTCTCCATAACATATCGTATGCTTTTTCTACATCAAAAAACACAGAAACAACAGTTTCCTTATTTATCTGGGCTTTTCGAACATCGTCCTCTAAACATAAAATAGGATCCATTGCTCCTCTTCCTCTACGAAACCCACTCTGATGATGTGTAATGATGTTTCTTGACTCTAAATAATGCATCAATCTCTCGTTCACCATCCTTTCCATCAATTTACACATATTAGAGGTTAACGCAATAGGTCTGTAATTTACCGGATTACTGTGATCTTTCCCAGGTTTCTTAATTGGGATAATAATTGCTTCTTTCCATCTATATGGTAAATGCCCTTCTCTCCATATCTTATTAAATAACATTAAAAGTTTATGTAATCCTTCATCATTTAGATTTTTTAACATATTATAACATATCTCATCTTTCCCTGGAGCACTGTTCCTAGTTTTTCCCAAAGTCATCAGTGATGGAGGTCACATTAATCATTAATGAAATTAACTGATAATTATGAGGTCATGTCCCCTCAGGACCACCAGAGGGCAGTAAAGTTACTGTGAGCTTACAGGAGCTCTCAAACTTTTTTTTTTTTTTTTTACGAACAACAATTTACAAACAAGCCAAGGCAAAAAAATGTAATACAAAGTCAGTTAACTGTTATATACACACAAAAAATAAAAAATAAAAATAATAATAATAATTACATAAAGAAGGAACAAATGTAGAGGTTTATATCAAATTAAAGTTATTAATCAAAGTATAAAGCTGTTGAGCAGATTTACTTTTAACCAACTTAAGAGACTCACAAAAATATTTCAAGTAATTTTCCCAATGACATAAATTTGTATTCACCTTTAAAAAATAAATTTATGAAAAAATTTTTTTCCTAGTAATATAAAATTATTAATTAAAAATTCTGTTTTAGAATTTTGAGAATAAACACCAACATTTATTATTGTTAAGGTCAGATCTGGCAATTCAGTTCCCTGGTCCTGAAGCCAAGCCCACATCCTGCTTCAAAAGTGTTGAGTGACACTACAGTTGAAAAAAAGATGATCGAAATCCTCTTCATCATCACAAAACAAATCAAACTTAAATCTAGATCTGATAAAGGAGCGTCTCAAACTTGGAGCACCAAATCAGTCAAACATGGAATTTGTGGTTGATCCTCGTGGTTCTGGACAGGAAGTCTGGATCTTTGGAGGGAGCTGAGGAATGGATCAGAACTTTTCACACACCTGTAGAAAGTTCTTCAGGGGAGCAGAATATTTGAAGACAAAAGTTTTGAGACTTTGATACTTTTATTTATTATAATTTACGACAAGCTTTTTAGTTTCTGTCGTTTCTTCCTGTCGTGTCTCACGTCTTGTCTTTTCTCCCACTCTGTCTCTTCTCAGTGGACACGGTGTGTTTGAAATGGGCGCCTCCAAAAAACAAACAAGTCAAGTTGTCCAAGAAGTGAGGAAACCTCTGCATGTGTCCCAGCCGTCAGCGGACCAACACACAGGATGTTTATATTTGTACATTTCTTTTAATAAAGCTGTAAATTTAAACCTGATTCATCTCTTCTTTCACAGCCAGTGAAGGGATCATTTGAACTTTTGCAAACGTTGATCTTCATAAACATCAGTTTCTGTGAGTTCATGCAAGGCTTGAAGCGCTCCAGCTGGGGGCCGCATTTCTGGCTTGAGAACGAGACAGTTTGCCGGTCCACCTCCGCTTAATTTTAGTTGATAGACAGGGATTGCATCCAATCACATTGAAGCTCGTGTTGTCTTGACCAATTACTAACAGCAAGGTGGGTCATAGAAAAGCAGGTGTATGTATGCGGCGTCGCTGTCAAATCAAATGCAGAAGATGGAGTTCCTCACTCCAGTAAAAATAAGTAATAAGTTTATTTTCTAAATAAACAAAACAAAAAGCTGTCAGGGCAGCTAACTTTTAGAAGGATACACATGGGTACAGAGCATGAAGCCTTTTACAAGACAATCCAGAGACGCTGACAAGACATGAAGGGGCTGAATACAGACACTGACATGGTGAAGTGAAAGACACCTGCGGTGATTAGGATCAGACACAGGTGCAACAGAGCTGGAACACGGAGAAACACTGAGGGGTGACCAGTTAGCATGAGGGAAAAACAACTTGCAGACCAGACCCCAGAAACCCTACAGGATCGATTGTCCCTGAAATCCCAAGGAGAGCATCCCTCCACTGGGGGGGAGTAGGAAGGAACCTGGGAAACTGAACACAAAGAGGAAACACAGAAACCCTAACCACCCCCCCCCGAGTCTAGGTGGGCAGTCAGGAGACTGTCCACAGCAGGACAGAAGATCCGCAGACGACCATCCGTCAGCAGGCCAGAGGTCTGGTGGGCGGCCAGGAGACCATCCACCCTTGGACCAGGGTTCCGGCGGGTGAGACCGTCCCTTTATGGTCAGTGGTGGCGTCCACTTGCACCCTCCTGGACTCGGGCAGAAGAGGGATGAGACCCCCCAAGGAGACCATGGTTATAGACGGGGCAACAATAGGAGAGGTCAAGACTGCAGGTGGAGACCCCCCTGGGACAGCTTAGGACTTCTGCAGGATGCGGCTGGCTCTGCTTCTTTGGCTGAGGTGTTGAGATCACTGCAGATGGACCAGCACCGAGGACCACTGGAGGAGCGAGAGCATCTGGAGCGAGGACCTCGGGTGCTGGTGTAGGTCCTCGGGTTGGGTGCGGGACCCAGCGGGTCGGGTGCTGAGACGGAACCCAGTGGGTCGGGTGCTGAGACGGGACCCAGCATGTGAGGTGCTGGTGAGGGAACCAGTGGGTCCCGGGCTGGTGCTGCTGGCGTGGAAAGCCAGACAGGAGCAGCTGGCGTGGGACCCGGACCGGGTGCAGCTGATGATGTGAGAGAGGTCAGCTGCTGGTGAGCTGGGAGGAGAACCAGGCTGAGCAGGAGTCAGCAGAAGTGAGCGCAGCATGCACCTCTCCATCCACACCACAGGTAACACAGGGAGAAACACTGAGGGGTGACTGGTAAACAGGGAAAACACAGCATGCAGGACCCAGTGGCGGTTCTACACCAGTTTTGCTGAGGGGGCCAGAGGTTTTGTCAGAGGCACATTCAATTTATTATTAAGTTATTTTATTTATTATTTTTATTTATTTATTGCATGTTTATTGTAATCAGTACATTTTTACTGTTTTCTAAAGTGCCATGTATTCTTTGTACATTCTTATTGTATTCTAAAGCGCCATGTAGGCTCTGTCCTCCCTGACAGAATTCCTAGGAAATTTAAAATTCAAAGATATTTTTTTGGCAGGAGATTTCAACATTGACTGGGATAATTCGACCCCCCTCTGTGATAAATTCAAGGAATGTAGCCTATCACTCAATCTAACCCAACTTATTGACTCTCCCACTAGACCAAACAAAAATTGTCCTGAAAAATCTTCCATCCTAGACCTGTTTCTAACAAATACACCTCACAAATTCCCTGGTACAGGTGTATTTGCTGACATTTTGAGTGATCATTGTGTGATAGCGGCTCTTGGAGCTATTAAACTTCCACCTTCTAAGCCCAGAATAATTCAAAAAAGGGATTTGAAACGTTTCATATCCCACTTTGATTGGCAACGTATTCTATTAACCAACGGCGTGAACACCGCTTGGAACTACAGTATTTTCATAATAGATTCATTTATTTTGTGAACAAACGCTCCTTTCCGCCAGTTCAGGATTAAGAGACGTGACAGCCCCTGGGAATTACTCCTGAACTAGCTAACCTCCTGCACAGGAGAGACTATCTTTGGGCAGCAGCGAGAAAATCAGGCTCAGACTGGTTGAATTTTCGGCAGCTGAGGAATAAATGTACAACTGCCATCAAAGCTGCAAAACGTAACTATTTCTTATCTCAGACCTCCAAAAATCTAAACAACCCTAATTCTGTACAACCATCAAATCTCTCGGGCATCCCCCAATCATCACGGTCGGCCATGGCACTGGCAGCCGACCCCCGATCGGAAGGTTGGAGGTTCGAATCCCGAGTTGCCACACCATGTGTTGTTGTGTCCCTGGGCAAGACACTTAACCCTGAGTTGCCCCCGGTAGGACTGGCTAGCGCCTTGCTTGGCAGACTACCGCTACCGGTGTATGAATGGGTGGATGGCTGGTACTGTGAAGCGCTTTGGGGCCTCTCATAGGGGGCTGGAAGGCGCTATACAGTAGAAGTAAGCTCCATTTACCAATCATCTGACCTCCCATCACAACTTCCTGTGTCAAATAAGCATGAGATCCTGAACTGTTTCAACAAACATTTTGTTGCTTCTATTTGACACAGTTACTAATGGAAAATCAGCCACTTCATCTAATAACCAAACTTCTACAAATCAAAACCCTCCTACAAGTCAATCCTCAGTTAATCACACCTTCTCTTTTTCTCCGTTCTCAGTCAGTGAGGTAAATAAACTGTTAAAAGGTCTTGACCCTAAAAAATCTGCAGCTCCAGATGAACTTCCACCTTATTTCATAAGACTGGCTGCTCATATCATCACAGTCCCTGTGACCTACATCTTTAACCTGTCCATAAGCCAAAACTCTTCCGGATGCTTGGAAAACAGCCTTTGTTCTTCCTTTGCTGAAGGGAGGTGACCCCACCTCACTGAACAACTACCGACAATCTCTAAACTGCATTTTAGCCAAGGTTCTAGAAAAACTGATAAACTCTCAAATCAAAAATTATCTGGACTCATTTAACATACATCAATCTGGTTCCAGGAAAAAACATAGCACAACGACTTCTTCACTGAAGGTTAATGACGTTGTTGAAGCATTGATGCTAAGGATTATTGTGCTGCACTTTTCTTAGACCTGTCTAAAGCTTTTGACACAGTGGATCATAACATCTTGTGTTATAAGCGCTCAGAAATCGGTTTCTCAGATCACACCATTGGTTGGTTTTCTAATTATCTTTCCGATCGGAGGCAATGTGTTCAACATAACGGTTCTTCCATTTATTTAACAGTTAAAAATGGTGTACCACAAGGCTCAGTCTTATAGGACCAACCCTCTTTACAATCTACATAGATAGATAACGTAGTTCAAAGCATCCCTGATGCATCCGTACATTTCTATGTTGATGACACAGTTGTTTATTGTCGAGCTAAAACAGTTGCTAAGGCTTTCCAGCTTTTGCAATGCTCTTTCGACATCATCCAGTCAGATTTGTTCATACTCAAACTCGTCTTAAATGCTGACAAAACCAAAGGGATGCTTTTTTCAAATAGGAAGTCGGTCCCAGCAGTTCTCCCTCTGAATTTTAACTGCACATCATTAAACTCATGCAGACTCTTCCATTGGTACATGTTCATCTTTAAACCACTTCTTGGTCTGCTGCCTTCATACATCTCCTCCTACATGTCTTTGCGTGAGTGCAGCTACAGCGTGCGCTCTCAGGACATGATTACCTGCAGTGTTCCGTCAGTGAGGACTGAACTTGGCAAAAGGGCCTTCTCCTACTCCGCTCCTGCTTCCTGGAATATCTTACAAAAAGATCTGAAGCTCTCTGCCTTGACTTCTCTAAATGGCTTTAAGAATCTGTTGGAATCCTGGCAAAAACCAATGCAGACATGTTCCTGGTTTTGATTTTCTACACCTGCCTTATAATCTGTCTGTTTTGTTACTTTGATATCTTTGTTTTAACTTGTTTAAAAAAATCTGTATTTCTCTCTTGTTTGTCTATTGTTGATTGTTCAAGGACAATCTACGTTGCTGTTGTCATCATTCTTTAGTTTGTAGACAGGTCTCTCTTGTAAATGAGTCCTCGAGGCTCAATGAGATTAACCTGCCTAAATAAAGGTTGAATGAATTCCAAGTCTGCAAATTACCTGAAGCTAGATGTCTTATATGAATCACCTTTTCCCATTTTTAAAGGCAATGTTGTCTGTATTGTCCCTGTGAAATAAACATTAACAAACAAATGTTTTGTTTTCAAGATCATAAAACCGTTGGTCCAGCGCTTGTGGATGCACATATATTCTCTGTGTGTGTCTCACACTGCTTGTATGTCAGTCTCAGCTTCCTCACCCTCCTCAGGATCTTCATCTGTCTCTCGTTCCATCTCTGAGCCGTCTCTGAATATCTGGATCACTCTCTGTGGTGCTCTTAACTTCTCTTCAGCTCTCTGACCAACATCATCTGGCTCTGTCTCAATGTCTGCCTCATTCTTATTCATCTTTCTTGTGCAGAAATAGGATGTAAAGTCCTTTTTTCTCTTCATTTTGCACTATACACAACATGCAATGGAGAGGAATACTGTACTATATACAGTATATATATATATATATATATATATATATATATATATATATTATATATATAC
>JBBPBX010008234.1:0-11255 GCA_038048925.1 Garcialebias charrua | reverse complement strand
TGCTGAGGCAAAAACTCGGGCGTGGGAGGAGTTCGGAGAGGCCATGGAGAATGACTTCCGTACGGCTTCGAGGCGATTCTGGTCCACCATCCGGCGTCTCAGGGGGGGGAAGCGGTACGCGACCAACACCATTTATGGTGGGGATGGCGTGCTGTTGACCTCAACTCGGGATGTTGTGAGTCGGTGGGCGGAATACTTCGAAGACCTCCTCAATCCTACTGGCACGTCTTCCACTGAGGAAGCGGAGCCTGGGGACTTTGGGTCGGGCTCTCCAATCTCTGGTGCTGAGGTCACCGAGGTGGTTAAAAAGCTCCGCGGTGGCAGGGCTCCGGGGGCGGATGAGATTCGCCCGGAGTTCCTAGGGCTCTGGATGTTGTGGGGTTGTGTTGGCTTACGCGTGTCAGGATGGCACCAGGATGGCGCCATCTAGTGGGTATCCTTTGTTCTGTTCTCCTTTTGTTTTCTGTCAGCCAGCTCTAGATATTTGTTTTTAGTTTTATTTAGTTTCCCTTGTACCAGTTTTCCCAGCTTCATGGTTAGCCTTATTCCTTAGATCCTGCCCCAGTATTTATTAATGTTTAGGTTTGGTAATTCCCCTGGTCTCCTTGTTTATCAGTTCTTACTTCTTGTATTTAGTTTCTACATCTCCAGTCCTTTACTACTAGTTTAAGTCTCCTTCTTGTTTATTTACTCTTAGTTTAACCTTTTATTAGTTTCCCTTCTGGGTCTCAATGTTTGATCACTCTTGGTTTGACCTCCAGTTTAGTCTCCTTTATTTAAACCTTTATTTATTTAGTATACCAGTCCTGCTCTGTGTCTTTAGTTAGTTAATTGTTCCCAGGTGTTTTGTGATTGCGTCCTGTCTTGTCTCTGTGTATAAATAGCCTGTCTGTCAGTTAGTTCCTTGTGGTGTCCTCGTTGGGTCTCCCCTGATGTCTCCTGTGTTGATCATGTCTCCTAAGAGTGAGTTTGCTGCCCTGTCAGCTTTTTGATTTATTATCATTAAATATCCATTTTTGTATTCCTGCCTCCTGTGTCTTGTCTGCACCACTGGGTTCAAGCCTGCCTGTAAACCCTGACAGTAGGACACCACCATAAAACATGAACCCAGCAGACAAGTATTGTTTTTCCAGACTCCCTTTTGAGGATTATTCAAGGCTCTGTGAAACAGTCCAGAGATATTTGAACACAGACTCTTCCTGCAGTCTGTTAGAAAGGTGGGAGGCCACCACAGCCATGTGGAGTGAATATCTTTGTATCCCATGGTTAATTGACTCCCCTGGTATGGAGGAAATTCTGGACGAAGTATTGGTAGAGAAGCGTTGGTTGGAGCCACTCATCCAACTCCAGGCAGTCCGTCCTAGTCCTCCACCAGATCTGGACTTTCCTGTTTTTAAGCCTGCAACCACCAACAACCAGCAGCCTGCTAAAACAGCTACCAGCCAGCTTCCAGCAGCTAAAACAGCTACCAGCCAGCTTCCAGCAGCTAAGACAGCTACCAGCCAGCTTCCAGCAGCTAAGACAGCTACTCCAAACTCTGCTGCCAACTTACATCTATTAGCTACTCCAGAACCTGCAGCACCTGAACCTACTGCACCAGACCCAGTTGCAGTTCAGGCTTCTCGCTCCAGCAGAAGGAGGGGTAGACGTGGGTCTCAGGCCCCCTCTCTGCTCTCCTCGCCGACTGCAGCAGACGTCTCCTCGCCGACTGCAGCAGACGTCTCCTCGCCGACTGCAGCAGACGTCTCCTCGCCGACTGCAGCAGACGTCTCCTCGCCGACTGCAGCAGACGTCTCCTCGCCGACTGCAGCAGACGTCTCCTCGCCGACTGCAGCAGACGTCTCCTCGCCGACTGCAGCAGACGTCTCCTCGCCGACTGCAGCAGACGTCTCCTCGCCGACTGCAGCAGACGTCTCCTCGCCGACTGCAGCAGACGTCTCCTCGCCGACTGCAGCAGACGTCTCCTCGCCGACTGCAGCAGACGTCTCTTCGCCGACTGCAGCAGACGTCTCTTCGCCGACTGCAGCAGACGTCTCTTCGCCGACTGCAGCAGACGTCTCTTCGCCGACTGCAGCAGACGTCTCTTCGCCGACTGCAGCAGACGTCTCTTCGCCGACTGCAGCAGACGTCTCTTCGCCGACTGCAGCAGACGTCTCTTCGCCGACTGCAGCAGACGTCTCTTCGCCGACTGCAGCAGACGTCTCTTCGCCGACTGCAGCAGACGTCTCTTCGCCGACTGCAGCAGACGCCTGCGCGACTCGACGGACGTCTCCTCGCCTGCAGCAGACTCGACGGACGTCTCCTCGCCTGCAGCAGACTCGACGGACGTCTCCTCGCCTGCAGCAGACTCGACGGACGTCTCCTCGCCTGCAGCAGACTCGACGGACGTCTCCTCGCCTGCAGCAGACTCGACGGACGTCTCCTCGCCTGCAGCAGACTCGACGGACGTCTCCTCGCCTGCAGCAGACTCGACGGACGTCTCCTCGCCTGCAGCAGACTCGACGGACGTCTCCTCGCCTGCAGCAGACTCGACGGACGTCTCCTCGCCTGCAGCAGACTCGACGGACGTCTCCTCGCCTGCAGCAGACTCGACGGACGTCTCCTCGCCTGCAGCAGACTCGACGGACGTCTCCTCGCCTGCAGCAGACTCGACGGACGTCTCCTCGCCTGCAGCAGACTCGACGGACGTCTCTTCGAGGGTCCCAGCGCCGCCGACGCCTCTACGTCTCTTGAGGGTCCCAGCGCCGCCGACGCCTCTACGTCTCTTGAGGGTCCCAGCGCCGCCGACGCCTCTACGTCTCTTGAGGGTCCCAGCGCCGCCGACGCCTCTACGTCTCTTGAGGGTCCCAGCGCCGCCGACGCCTCTACGTCTCTTGAGGGTCCCAGCGCCGCCGACGCCTCTACGTCTCTTGAGGGTCCCAGCGCCGCCGACGCCTCTACGTCTCTTGAGGGTCCCAGCGCCGCCGACGCCTCTACGTCTCTTGAGGGTCCCAGCGCCGCCGACGCCTCTACGTCTCTTGAGGGTCCCAGCGCCGCCGACGCCTCTACGTCTCTTGAGGGTCCCAGCGCCGCCGACGCCTCTACGTCTCTTGAGGGTCCCAGCGCCGCCGACGCCTCTACGTCTCTTGAGGGTCCCAGCGCCGCCGACGCCTCTACGTCTCTTGAGGGTCCCAGCGCCGCCGACGCCTCTACGTCTCTTGAGGGTCCCAGCGCCGCCGACGCCTCTACGTCTCTTGAGGGTCCCAGCGCCGCCGACGCCTCTACGTCTCTTGAGGGTCCCAGCGCCGCCGACGCCTCGACGTCTCTTGAGGGTCCCAGCGCCGCCGACGCCTCGACGTCTCTTGAGGGTCCCAGCGTCGCCGACGCCTCGACGTCTTCGGAGGGTCCCGAGGGGTCCACGTCTTCGGAGGGACCCCTTCCTGTTCCCTGTGCCGAGGGGTCCCAGGAGGGACCCCCTCCAGTTCCTTGTGCCGAGAGGTCCCAGGAGGGACCCCCTCCAATTCCCTGCGCCTGTGCCGAGGGGTCCCAGGAGGGACCCCCTCCAGTTTCCTGCGCCGAGAGGGTCCTGGTGGACTCCTTGCACGAGGTCTCACAGCCAGAGGTCTCGCAGCCACAGGTCTCGCAGCCAGAGGTCTCGACGTCTCCGGAGGGTCTCCGCACCGCAGACCTCTCAACGCCAGCACCCAGACTGGCTCCTGATTCCTGTTCACCGCTTGACGAAGCAGACGACGTCTCCATGCCAGACGTCACGACTACTATCGTTTCCTGTTCTGAGTGGGCTCTGGAGAGCGCCTCTCAAATTTCCTCTTCTGAGTGGGCCTTGGTGGGTCTCCACACCGCCGGAGCGTCCACGGATGGTCTAGTCGACAACGTCTCCACGTTGGGTGTAGTCGCACCGCCCGACAAGGTCTGTGCACCCGCACCTGCCGCAGGTGTCTGTGTACCAGCCAACATGGTTCCTGCCTTAGGGGGGCGGCCTCCTGGCCGACCGCCTGACAGGCTCCTGCCTGAGGGACGGCATCCCAGCCGACCGCCTGACCCGTTTCCTGCAGAGGTGGGTAGAGTATTCAAAATTTTTACTCAAGTAAAAGTATTGTTACTTGAACCAAATATTACTCAAGTAAAAGTAGTGAGTAGGCATCCAAAAATTTACTTGAGTAAAAGTAAAAAAGTACTTTGATTATAACCTACTCAAGTAGTGAGTAACTGCGGAGTACCATCTCGTGTCATTAAATTATAACATGCAAATGGATTTACAAGGAAACATAACTTTTAATGAGAGTGAACATTGTTATAGATAACACAAAGGCAATACCAGCCAAAAGGATTTAGTAATAACCCCCTCTTACAGTCAATCAAATCAAACAACAGTCATCTTTAAGCGATTTAACAAAAAAGAGAAATAAAAAAACAGTTCACCTAACTATCGAACTGCAAAGCAACATATATACAGTAATAGTATTTCATTTATATTTTTGCAATAGTCCAGTTTTGATCATGTAATCATCGTTTTTGCATTTTTTACTTCAGTCTCCAAACCGTTCCATCAAGCAAAGGACTGTGTATTCTTGAACTTAGAACAATAGACAACATAAACTCAGTGAAACATTATTCAATAATGTGACTGTTGAGCTTTAAGCAGAGGTGTCAAGTAACGAAGTATAAATACTTCTTTACTCTACTTAAGTACAAATTTTAGTTATCTATACTTTAGTAAAGTAATTATTTTTCAGCCTACTTTATACTTCTACTTCTTACATTTTCACGCAATTACTGGTACTTTCTACTCCTTACTTTTTAAAAATAGCCTCGTTACTTTTCTTTCATTTTGCCGTTTTTTTTTGTAGAATATAGATATTCACGCAGGACTTTCCAAACATAAATATCCGCATCAGCAGCCGTCGTCACTCACCAGTGTTGCCAGATTGGGCGGTTCACCGCGATTTTCCTTCTGACTTTTGCGGGTAAAGAGTGCTTTGGGTGGGTGGGACTCTATCTGGCAACACCGTCACACGCGTGTGTCTTTACATCCGGGGCAGCGTCGGCAGCTCCGGGACCCTCCATCAATGTAGAAGCGTCTGCGGGACCGTGACCCTCCATCAGTAGTTGGGGCGTCTTCTATAGCACCTTCATCCGGCGAAGCCATGCTGTCCGTGACGCTGACTTGTTAGGGGCTCTGCTAGCGCTAGCATTAGCGTCTCGCGAGACAACGTTACCTCTCAACGAGAGATATCGCGGGAGTTTAATATCGCGAGATCTCGTACAACGAGATCTCGTTACATGCCTAAATTGAGGTAAGCTGAAAGTTTTTGTTTTTTTTATCAGTTGATTACTGACTTCTAGTGACCTAGTAACATACTAATGTTGTATAATAAATATAAACGTGAAAGACAACAAAACCAGGAGAACCCTTGACCAATTTGTTCTGCACCGGGCAACACCAGAGGCAGATATGGTATGTAAAAAAAAAAAAAACTGCCATCTGGAAAAATATCCTTTGAGGAAGTGGAGAAGATCACTGAGTCTTCACCTGGTTGGCAGGTAAAAATTCAATAATTTCCAGTGTAGTGGTGAACCATGTTTAATTATTGATAGTTATAAACAAAAGTGTACAATTGACACGTACAAATAAATACATAATTGTGAATTTACTTTACACTATGCAAACATACAACCTTGTCCATCTTTAAAAAAACACAGTTCATATAGGTAAATTAATAAATACATTTCAAAATGTAGTTTAAATACAATGCTAAATTATAAATATAAACAATACACGTTTTTCCATTTATTTATCACTACATAACCTAGGCTATGTATCACTAATGAACTTTAACACCTTTTGGCAGGCTGAACATGTCTATGGATGAGCTGTATGAGGAATGTGTGACTGCAAACAGCCTGATAGACCACCTCACCACCTCACCTCAGGAGAAAGAAAGGTGGCAGTCCCAGGGAACAGCAGAGAAATGGATGCAAGTTCTTCAGGCAGCTGACCTCCCCAACATCCAGCTGTTGTATCCTTTGTCCTCAGCATCCCATCTTCCACTGGGTTTGTGGAAAGGATTTTCTCTTTCATGAAAAGTAAGTGGACTGATGTGCAAAACAAATGTTCTACTGAACTAATTAGAAGTGAGCTCATTGTCGGTCTAAATTATGAAATGTCTTGCTCAGAGTTTTACTCTTTGGCACTGAAAAACAGAGCATTCCTTGCTGCAGCACGATCTCAGCAGAAATACAAATGGAAAAAATAGGTTGACTCCATAATGTAACGTTCCACTGTTTAGTTTACAAGTTTTTTATCTTTACTACAAGTGGAAAGCCATGGCCTTTGAGGCACAATGTGTTTATGTTTACAGATTTACTACAAACTTTATTTGCACGTTGCACTAAATGCACTATTACAGAATGTTCGTATTGATTTTTTGTTATTTAATACTGTTTTAAGTTATTAAGCAGGACAGAGGTCTGTTTAAGAAAGATACATAATTCTGTTTTAAGTTATTAAGCAGGACAGAGGTCTGTTTAAGAAAGATACATAATTCTGTTTTAAGTTATTAAGCAGGACAGAGGTCTGTTTAAGAAAGATACATAATTCTGTTTTAAGTTATTAAGCAGGACAGAGGTCTGTTTAAGAAAGATACATAATTTTCAAAAGATGTTTGTTTCTGGCAATTCTATTTGCACTAAAAATAAATGGTTAATTGTGTAATAATTTGTTTATACATATTTTTATAATTCAAAAACACGTATCCAAATGAATTCAGGTTGATTTCAAAGTGAGGAGGGGCAGGCAGGGTGTTTGTGTGTGTGTGTGTGTGTGTGTGTGTGTGTGTGTGTGTGTGTGTGTGTGTGGGGGGGGGTTAAATGGGGTGACCAGCCCTGCCGAGGGGTGTCCCTTATTTATTTATCAAGGAGTTGGCAACCCTATTTTCAATGGGCATATATGCAGTTAAGACAGGTAGCTTAGTGCACCCCTAGTTTTTCAACATTAACAATATAATATAATCTAGTCTAAAAAAATGATTTTTGTGGGGGAGGTGGGGTTGTATACAATAGTATGTGTGGTGCAGCCTAAGCATTTGTCTTTGTTGTTGCTTTTTCTTACGCTACTTTTACTTTTATACTTTTAAGTAGTTTTTGAAACCAGTACTTTTTTACTTTTACTTGAGTAAAAAGCTAGAGTTGATACTTCTACTTCTACAGAAGTAATTTTAAACCCCAGTATCTATACTTCTACTTGAGTAATGAATGTGAATACTTTTGACACCACTGGCTTTAAGAGTAGCTGGCTCTCAAGGTTTTTGCAGTGAAGCTGTGATCTCTTAGCAGTAAAAAGGAGTCCTGCATGACTAAAGAGTCTCTCACAAGATGCAGACGCTGGAAGACTTGTGTTGACTTTGAGTGACAACCGCTTGATTTGAGGAAAGGAGTGTAACAGAGCCATACCTCCAGTGGATGGACATGAAAGATACCTCTCCAGCTCTCCTGATTTGCTGGTCTTAATGGATCCAAAGAAGTCTTCTTCATCAGAGCGGCTGCTGTTTGGGCTGTTGTCATCAGTGTTAGTGTCCAAGTGATCCTTGATGTAGTTGAGACCTTTAAAAACATTTTTTGTCAAGAATTACTTCTGTACACTTATGCATTATTTATAGTACATGTTAGCCTGGCCCTCGCCTTCCTGCACAGCTCCGCTCAATTCTCATTTCCCTTCACTGCACAGTCTGGGACTTATCCCATAGACAAGGATTTCTCCGGTAGATTTTTGACCAGACCAATCAGAGAACAGAAGGGGCTGAGTTTTTGGCCCCTAACCCACGCCCCCACCTGTCTCAGCGCAGCCAGCAGCGAGCATTCGCATGTTCTCATTCAAAGCGATGCAGGACTGTTTGATATGTGACACAAATTTATTAATTTCCCCTTCTTAATCCCTTATCTGGAGTTTTCTTTTGTTTTTTTGGCCAAAAGTCAAGTGTTCGCTCCCTCCTCCTCCTCCTTCTCTCCCTCCGCTGATAAGGAAATGCCCCCACCTATCTGTCCCAGCGCGCAGCCGCATGTTCTCATTCAAAGCGATGCAGGACTGTTTGATATGTGACACAAATTTATTAATTTCCCCTTCTTAATCCCTTATCTGGAGTTTTCTTTTGTTTTTTTTCCCCAAAAGTCAAGTAATCGCTCCCTCCTCCCTCCTCCTTCTCCTCCTCACCCTCCGCTGAGTGTATGAACAAGGAAATGCTTCAGGTTGTCACGAGAGAATTAAAGTCAGGTTTTACGTTGCTGCCCGAGTCCCATCAGATTTCCTGGTCTTCTGGTGTGTTGGACCAGCGCTCCATGGTTTTATTTTATTTTATTAGGACGTTTAATTATCATATAAACACAGAATATACAACGGAGCGAGAGAAAATTCAGCAGGAGGTGGAGCTGAAGTCAAGTTCAGAAGACCACGGGGGAGCAGCCATCAGCAGAGCCCACGCCTCCAGCAAGAATTGATTTTCAATGGAGAAAGTCCAGACCCTTGTCTGAAGCGAAGTGAAGGACAGGGTCTGGTTTTAACCAGGCTAAGTACATGTATGTAATGTTTTGTAATGTGCACACACACACACACACACGCACACTGATGTTTTTATATTTACCAGATTTTAAGATGTTCTCATCTGTAGTCCAGTTTGTTTTGAATTTAGGTAGGAGTATAGCTGCAGCGATGAGCTCAGGTTCTTTCATCATCTCAGCAAAACGTTTCTGAATGCCACCCAGCAGGGCATCGATGAGAGGTGCACACACTTTGCAAGATGATACCAGCTTCTTCAGCTTGTCTTGCAACTGGTGTAGGGTTGGCAGGAGGAAGCCCATGTGCACAGATGATTCTCCTTGAAGAATGTTGAGGGCCATGGCAACAGGTTTCATCACAGCAACATACTCAGCCAAAAATCCCATTTCAGCTGGATTCAACCTTTAAATGAAAACTGAATTGTAATTTTTGTTGACATGTTAAATGTGCAGTGCATGTAAACACATACTTACAATATAAAAGTTAATCATTTTAATAATACTTTTAATGTGTTTATTAACATGAAGCCAACTTACATCTTGATCTGCAATGCTGTGCATACATTGCGAAATGCAGATTCTCCCTGTTCTTTGTGAATGCGCACCACTCTTTCAACAGCTAGGTACACAGAGTTCCAACGGGTTTGATTAGGTCTGAGGAACTGCAGCTTGCATTCACGTTCAACAGTTTCAAACCCCTTGCTTGACCTGCTTGTTTTATTCCACAGAGCAGTACATTTAGCAAAAGAAGATCGAGATAGTCTTCTATAGGTTTCATGCTGGCCCACTTCTGCACGAGTGGCATCAACTGTTGAAATGAGATTCAGGAGATGGCATGCACATTTTTGGTGTTTTGGAAGTTGGTACTCAAGGCCGGTGTCATCATCCAGAATGGCAGCTACATCGTGATAATCCATCTCTGACTCACTTTCGTCTTCTGATGCTTCGTCCATGATGGAGTCTTTCTCCTCTTGTCTAGTGACATCTTTATCTTCTTTTTCATCCACACCATACAAACGAAAGGCTTTCAAGAAGTTGGAGCCACTGTCAGTTGTTGTTCTGGTCACCTTTTCCCTGATCTGATATTCAGAATGTATTCCTTCTAATGCAGCAGCAAGGACATCAAATGTGTGTGAGCCTTTAACACGCTGACAGGCCAAAGCAGCAGATTGCCTCTCTAGTGTGGTAGGTTCTATCCAGTGACAGGTGACACCTAAATAACTACGCTGTCTGGCAGTCCAGCAGTCTGTTGTGGTGGCAACATGGTTCACAGCGCTCAACTTTTGAATGATTATGCTCTTCAAGTTCTTTGCAGCTTCTTGTATTCTACAGCATAATGTTTTTCTTGTCATTAAAGTGCAATTAGGATGAAGAGATTTAATTATGTTCTTAAAGGATGGTGCCTCAACCACAGAAAATGGTTGGCTAGCTTCACAGACAAAATTTACAATGAGCCTATCCAGCTTTGCCTGTGTTACTCGTGGAGAGATGAGGGAATCTGTGATTTTCACACTCTTCATCGGTGGCTCATTAGAAGAGGAGGATTTTCGCTTCTTGTTGGAATCTACCAACTCAGTATATTTCATCAAGCTGTTCGGATGGATTCTCTGTTCACAAAAAAATAAAAATAAATAAATAAAACAAATAATAATATATAATCCACACATCAAACATTTCAGATAAACCTATTACATTTTCAAAGACATGCCAAATCATTGAGTTAATAATACCGGTAATTATTATTTAAAAAAGCTAAGTCTGGTCCTTTGGACATTCAAAAAACAAAACAAAGCTTTGTTTTGTTTTTTTAATGTCCAGAGGACCAGACTTAGCTTTTTTAGATTTTTCTACCTGGATTATTGAGCATATATCAGGGAATAATAATTATTATGATTACCGGTAACTTGTTTGACCCGTGTCTTTACCAGGGCAAAAACTCAGTAAAATAGTAGTTTAACCAGTTACTGCTGACTTCCAGAAACTAGCTATTCACATGTTAACAGAGGGCATCAGCCTTGATCGTCAAAGTATAGGTCACTGATGGCTGCTTGCTATTCAACAGTAGCTGAGTGGCTCTTCACATTCTCAAGGTACAAACAATGGGGAGACCGGTCCTTTTCTGTTGCCGGTCCAAAAGCCTGGAACAGCCTCCCCCTTGAGCTGCGTGCCACCTCTGATCTGACTCTGTTCAAAACCAGACTGAAGACCCACTTGTTCAAAAAAAGCTTTCTTCTATTATTATTATTATTCTTACATACTCTTGATCGATCGAGAGAGAGAGAGATACACTATCACATACAATGCTGTTATTGCATCACTCAGCCCTCTGTGAGCAGCATAACAACCGTAATTAGCATAACAACAATAACAGAGGGCTGAGTGATACTAGCAATAACAGCATTGTAAGAGGGGGACAGTTGAACCCGGAGGCCTCCACCTCTGTTTAATGATGGACAGTTTCTTTTCACAAAGATGGCCTCCTTTACTCCTCTCTCAAACCATCGTTCCTCTCTATCAAGGATGTGAACATCTTCATCCCTGAAAGAGTTGGCCTATACAAACGTATTGATCACTTGAAACATTTTCAAAATAAACATTTTACAAGTCTTTTTTGTAAACATATTATTTGTTTAGTGAAGTAAAGACACTATTTTTTATATAAAGCAAGTATTTCTTTATTCATTCAACCTTCATTTATGATATTGAAA
>JBBPBX010008233.1:42020-53438 GCA_038048925.1 Garcialebias charrua | reverse complement strand
CATTTAAAGGTTCAGCCGGGGCAAGGTCAGTGGAGATGAGGAGTGTTTCTGTGATACTTACTTGGTCATAGTATTTGTTGATATACTTGTACAGCTCATTTAAAGCCACAAGGCAGTTGACCTCAGCTGTATAATTCTGTTTTGGGTCAAAAGTAAAAGAAAGGGGTAACACTGAGTTTGCTGACAGTATATTATTGCAACATCCATGCCAAACTTATTTTGCATTCATTCAAAATGTCAGCTTCTAAAATTAGCTACTGTATCAAGTCAACATAAAAAAAAATTATTGGAGGGGCTAAAAAGAAAACAACATACACGAGAAAGTTCGGCTAGAGCCGAGTTCATCTCCTGATCGCTGGCGGGAATGGTCTGTCGAATGTCAGCGTAGTACCTGGAGAATGAAAGAGGAAAAATAAAGCTCTATGAAAAAGAGATTTGTTATTTTTAATGCACACTTTTACCTTCATTTTACTGCAACTGGTGCAGAATGTGCTCAATGATTCTTGTGTTTCTTCAGTCTGTATCAGAGACTAAAGCTCAAGACTGATTTTTATTTTTTAATTAAGTTTACTGGTAATTGCTATAATTTTGACAATGTTAAAACTGTTTAACTATGACAATTATAATATATGCCATCCATTTAATCAAAAAGTTAACAACTGAACATGTAAAATTTATTATTATCCAGAAGTTGACTTAAAGCTGCTGTATGTAACTTATTTTTTAAACATATTTCTTCACTCTGCCACTATCTCCTGATATATTGATGTTTGACAGGTAATCTCTGAAAAAAACTATAGTCCTCTGGCGTCTCCCGGTGGTAATAAAAGCATTTATAAAAACCAGAGCGCCCCGCGGTTAACCAGCCAATAAAAACAGAGCTTCTCACTTCTCACCCCCTAACCCACGCCCCCGCCTGTCAACCCTGCAGCGGCCGCGCAGGTTCTCGTTGAAATAATTGCAAAGCGATGCAAAACTGTTTTGTATGTGACACAAATGTATTAAATATCCCTTCTTCATCCCTGCTCTGGACTTTTCTTTTGTTTTTTTGCCAAAAGTCAAGTGATCGCTTCTTCCTCCAGACCTCCACTGACAGAAATGAGGAAGTCACGAGCGAATTAAATCATGTCCTACGTGGCTGCGTGAAGCTCTGCAGATTTCAGGGTGTTTTTGTTTTGCTGGACCAGTGCTCCGTGTTTTTATTTTATTTTTTAGAACGTTCTATTAACATATAATCACAGAACTTTGCAGCGGCTGAGACGGGACGTAGTGGAGGCAGAGCATTCCAGGCTGCAGCACGAGCGACGTGGAGCTGAGCCATATATGGCTCTGAGTGAGGAGGGACCAGAAACGTGTCTCTGTTCAAAATGTTTCTAAGTGCCAGCGTGTTCAAAAACTAGATATTGCAGCTTTAATAATCAGCAAACATTGTCCTACCATAATTTTCGGACTATAAGGCGCACTGGATTATAAGGTGCATTAAGCGAAACTACCGTATTTGTCGGTATATAATACGCAGTTTTTTTGCTCACTTGAATGTCCTGCATATTATAGACTGAAGCGTATTATCTATGGATTTTTTCCCATATTTTTAGACCCATTTTTCGCTCTGATATCGCTGCTTTTCATTTTGGACAAAAAATGGTGCAGTACCACTTTTGTCCGCTAGGGAGACACTTCCAGACCGTTTCTAGCTCATGTGTCCGAAAAAAGCCTCCTCTGGTCGGACTGACTCTGTCGCTGCCCGCCCCCTGCTCTGGATGTAGCTGCTGTTAGCTGTGAGGTTCGCTGTTTTTGTTAGCAAGATACCGTAACTCATAAACCACACCGCAGATTTTTAAATCCAGCTTATTTCACATTTGGTTAAGCTCAAGAGCCCGTGTGCTATAAAGTCAGCTAAGAAATATATATTTTTAAGCGTTTATTTAGCTAAATTTAACGAAAGAAAGCGTCCGACCCTCCTGAATGCAAATCGGCGAACTACTTTTTTTAAATCCAGCTGATTTGAACATTTTGTTAGTTTGGTTAAGCTCAGGAGCCCATGTGCTATAAAGTCAGCTAAGAAATATATTTTTTCTCGCAAAGAAATAATAGTTTTTACCGTGTTTTGTTGTAAATTCCTTCGGTGCTCGCCCGCTTCTGTGGCTGCCATTTTAAGCAGGGCAAATGAGGCGCTGACGCGTCGCATAGCAGTGACGCATAATAGATGCGTATTAAACACCGAAGCGTATTATGTACGGTTTTTTCTGGTTTATTTCCAATAATTGGTCAAAGCGTATTATACACAGGAGCGTATTAAATACATACGAATACAGTAAACACTTTGACAGATTTTTGAGCACCGTGTACCACATAAAATTGGTTCGAGGTCAGTAAGCACAACCAGAATTAATACATAAGGCGCACTAGATTATAAGGCTCACTGTTGGTTTTTGAGAAAATTAAAGGATTTTAAGTGCACCTTATAGTCTGAAAAATATGGTAATTCCAATGCAAATTGTATTAAAAAGCAAATGTGTACAAAAATCATGGGGTGGTTACTTTTTTAAAAATATATGCAATCAAAGAAGCAAATCTGTTAGAACAACTTGCTCAGTGACTGCTGAATATATTAGTGGTACAATGTGCAGGACTTCATGTGCTGTAAGTGTAGCAGTCTGCTTCCAAACTATTCATGCATGGACGCCTCACAGGCTTAGTCTACCTTCTGTCTGCCACTAACAGATGTCCTCAGCTTCCCTCCCTCCCTCCCTCTTTTCTCCTCTAAAGAGGGTTTATATGCCTAGGGTCAATGGGGCGACTGTCTGCCATATTTTTTACCTCTCCACCATCTGTTTGTAACGTGGGATGTCTCTGGCATACAGCAACTTGTTGATGGGAGAATCCTGCACAAGGAAAATAGAGAAAAAAATTCAGTGAGTCACACAGTACAGGTAATCCTTTTACTTTAGAGTTCACAAAACAAGTTTTATGATAATACAGCAGCACCGTCATCGTCTCTGGTCCAGCTTTATAGTTTTGCCATGGAGAAGTTTGCATAATGATTTCAGAGTCCGTGGGACAAACTCACCCGCCCCAGCTTGTGGTCAGCGAGGGTGCAGGAATCCATGAATGTCTGAGCGATGACGGACAGGACAGCATCCACGTGATCGGAGGTCTGCACGTCAAAGATGAACTGTGGATTCTTCAGGATGTTGATCCAGAATCGAAGTGGCAAACTGTTTGATATGACCAGAAATCAAATGTTAACTGAAGTTCTGCTGCTGTCAGCACAATGCAAGACTTTAAGCTGAATACAAATTTTCATGGAGCAACGGAGTTGGGTCCTCCGAACTTTAGTTACCTGTTGGTTTTCCAGATGTGGATGGTCTCGGGGTCTGTGATGCTGTGCTGCAGGGCCTGCTCATCTAACAGGTCGAAAAAGTATTTGACAGCCAGCGGAACGGGGCGACTGGTGCTCAGGATGGCACTGAATAAATCATCCACAAACTTCTGCAGAGTGCCCTGAGACAGCAGAGAACGTGACGGCAACAAACGAGCAGCGAAACAAAGGTAAGATGGCGTCATGTTTGGGAAACTCTTCTGATTTTACACATGAAGTTCCCTTTACGTGCCTTTAAAGCACTGGCTGCTGGGCAGTAAACTCCACAGAGAATGAATAAACGAACAAACTAAATCTGTATTTAAAGCCTCCATCATTGTTCTCCAGAGAAGGAAAAAAATTTGGGGGAAAAAATATTTTAACAAGAGAGATCTAACAGGAGGCACAGTGCATTCTGGGAAATACGGGATCCATTAAAAACGTTATACAGAGTCCTGTTTTCATCCTTGGTTCCTTTAAAGAATTACCGTATTTTCAGGACTATAGGTCGCCTTTTTTGCCTAATTTGCATGCCCTGCGACCTATAGAGAGGTGAGACCCGTTTATGGATTTTTCCCCATATTTTTAGACCAATTTTTGGCTCAGATATGACCGTTTTTCATTTTGGCAAAAAATAGTGCAGTACCACTTTCAGCCGCTAGGGTACACCGACCGACCGTTCACACCTCGTGTCCGAAGGCATGTTAAGGTGACAACCTTAACATGCAGGTTGTCACCAGTCCGACCAATGGAGGTTGGTCAGACTGACTCTGTCGCAGCCCGGCCTCCTGCTCTGGAGGTAACTACTGTTAGCTGTGTTTGTTAGCAAGATAAGCCAAGAACCACAGGACAGATTTTTATCAAACTTACAGAAAGTAATTATTTGGGTTTCATTTACAAACTGTGACCTGTATGAGACATTTGAGATAAAATTCATTGTTTTATAGACGTGAACGTGTCGCGTTAGGTTCGGGTTATTTTCCTGCTACTATTTGTCTAAATAGCTCATAAACCACTCTGCGGATTTTCTTTCAGCTTACAGAATGTAATTATTTGGGTCTCATTTACAAACTGTGACCTGTATGAGACATTTGAGATAAAATTCGATTTATTTATAATTTATTTTTGCAGTGCACGCGAGCGTTTGGAAGACGTCAAAGCGAAACAATTTAAATCCAGCAGATTTGACCATTTCGTGAATTTATTAAGGAACGGTTAAGCTCAGGAACCCTTGTGCTATAATGTCAGCTATAATTTTTAGCAAACAAATAATTGTTTTTACCGTGTTAATCTTGTAAAGTCCTTCCGTGCTCGCTCGCTTCTGTGGCGCCATTTTCAGCAGGGCAAATGAGGCGCTGATGCGTTGCGTAGCGGTGACGCATAATAGATGCGACCTAAATAAAGGTGCGATCTGTTTATAGATTTTTCCAAATTTTTTGCCAATAATTGGACAAAGCGACCTATAGAAAGGTGCGATCTATCAGGCGGAAATTACGGTATACCAATTTTGATGCACATTAATAAACTACCAGTTCTCTAGACTGCATGAAGCAGCTTTGAGGTGTACAGTATTTATAATATGCTATTTGGAGTTTATTACCAAATGTATTCTATAAATTACTTTACAACCCACTGACCCTTGTGAAGTGTTTGTTTTAAAGTGAACTGAATACCATACAATGTACTGTATTGAGATGGCATGCATGATAAAAATGAATATTCCTTGTGTTCCTGTTGCAGACATCAGATCACAACAGATATTCTTTCATGTAAAATGTGTAAGTTAAATCTTCGGGGATGTGAATCATTCCCGTGTTTTACCTTCATGGAGAGCAGACGTGTGAGGTAGATCTCGGGAATGGCCTTCGCTCTTTCTCCACCTCTCTCCCTCACGCTGCCCCTCCTGCGCTTCGGTAAGTCGGACTCGTCGCTGGCTTTCACCAGATGCCAAAGCTTCACGCCGCCTTCCTCCCCATCGTCCAGCATCGGGGTCTCTGGTGGGAAGAGACAAAACAGTTGAATGAGGAAGTTGAGTTGTTTCAGGTTTTACAGTTTGGTTTTTAGAAAGCTGTCTAAAACTAACGTCTGAGCCTTATAAATGTAAACTTTACATGTTTACGATTAATATTCTATTGTTTCAACCTCATTAGAGCCACTCCTACAGCAACAATGAAAACTGTCCAACCAACAGTGTCTCGCTCTCAATCCAACATAAAATATTTGGTGTAACAGCGACCTCTAGTGGTCTTCTACAGTAATTTCAGCTGTTTGTCATATGAGTTGTACAGAAAAACTAATCACGTATAAGTAACAGTTTTTTATGCCTCACATTTTCTTTTTAAAATATGGAGACTGTGAACATACATTTAAACATATTTATGTTTCCTGTCGTGTTCTCGTTTCTGTTCGTGACTCACTTTCTCCAGGCATGTAGTCATGGCTGTCATGGAAATGATGTTTGTTGTTCCGGGGGACGAGGGCCACAGTGGCTCCATCGGGGACCTGTTGGGACAGTCATTTCAGTTTTCTAACATTGGGGGGAATACCATTCATCACTTACCAATGTTGTTTTTAGCTACTGTAAATGTTGGTTTATCTTCCCCGTGTGTGGTTTAACGGGGACAGCAGTTTGTGAAACTGACCTTGTAGTGCTGTAAAGTGTTGAGACGCTTCCAGGAGCCTTGGACTACTGATGTCAGGTCCTCATCGGACAGGATTAGGTGACCTGCCACACCTGCCCGCCACTCTGGTGGAAAACATGTACAGTACATGCATACATGAGAGCTAGTTTAAGACTTGAAATTATCACTATAAACCGACAATTAACGTGTTGTTCCTCTTGCACATTTAGTTTATTAATTTAGTTTACTGTTCACTTGTCATATGCCGCACAACACAAGGTCAGTGAAGCAATGAAATGTTCAGGACAAGAAGAACCGTCTTGACTCGCCAAAATTAATACATAAAAGAAATACCAAAACATATAACAAAAGTATAAAACAAAGCACCAAAATGTGAGAAAGAAATTCAACACGTACAACGTACAAGGTCCAAAAGAAATGTAGTAAAACAACATGATGGTGGAATACATTGGTGCTAGTAGAATGAATCAGTACAAAGTACATCACAGAAGACCTGCTTTAGACAGACAACATACAGTATAGTACAGACATTAAAAAGATCAAGAATATTTTGTTGACAAGATATATATACGTTAGTTAATATTTATTGAACTATAATGAATAATTGTGACAATTTATATGTTTTTGTTGTATTATTTATGATTTTTGCTTGAATTGATTGTTTGAATTGATTTTGTTAAGAAGGGGCAGAAATGATAAGATATCATTCTTCTGCTGCCTTTCATTTTATATGTATTTTATTTATTTGTATCTGAAATTGTGTTTTTTTAAATTGAAATGAATAAACGTTTAAAACAAAATAAAACAAAAAAACATTATACAGCAATACATAGCAATTAAAATAAAAAATGGTGTTATAAAAACACTGTTACTGGTAGCAGCATGGTCCTATTAGCAGAGTGGTTCTGTTAGTAGTGAGGCTCTCTTAGAAACATGGTCCTGTTAGTAGCATACTGTTTGAAGGCGGTTCTGTTAGCAGCATAGTCCTATTAGCAAAGTGGTTCTGTTAGCAGTGAGGTTCTCTTAGCAACATGTTCCGGTTAATAGCACACTGTTAGCAGCATGGTCCTATTAGCAGAGTGGTTCTGCTAGAAAAATGGTCCCGTTAGCAGCATACTGTTTGCAGTGTGGTTCTGTTGGCAACACGGTCCTGTTAGCAGCATGGTCCTATTAGCAGAGTGGTTCTGTTAGCAGTGAGGTTCTCTTAGAAACATGGTCCTGTTAGTAGCATACTGTTTAAAGGCGGTTCTGTTAGCAGCATGGTCCTATTAGCAGAGTGGTTCTGTTAGCAGTGAGGTTCTCTTAGCAACATGGTCCTTTTATCATTGTGGTTCTGTTAGCGGCATAGTCCTATTAGAAGAGTGGTTCTGTTAACAATGAAGTCCTCTTAGCAACATGGGCTGTTAGCAGCATGGTCCTATTAGCAAGGTGGTTCTGTTAGCAGCACAGTCCTATGTGAATAGTGCTTCTGTTAACAATGAGGTCCTCTTAGCAACATGAGCCTGTTAGCATTGTAGTTCTGTTAGCAGCACAGTCCTATTAGAAGAGTGGTTCTGTTGAGGTCATCTTAGCAACATGGGCCTGTTAGCATTGTGGTTCTGTTAGCAGCACAGTCCTATTAGAAGAGTGGTTCTGTTGAGGTCATCTTAGCAACATGGGCCTGTTAGCATTGTGGTTCTGTTAGCAGCACAGTCCTATTAGAAGAGTGGTTCTGTTGAGGTCATCTTAGCAACATGGGCTTGTTAGCATTGTGGTTCTGTTAGCAGCACAGTCCTATTAGAAGAGTGGTTCTGTTGAGGTCATCTTAGCAACATGGGCCTGTTAGCATTGTAGTTCTGTTAGCAACACAGTCCTATTAGAAGAGTGGTTCTGTTGAGGTCATCTTAGCAACATGGGCCTGTTAGCATTGTAGTTCTGTTAGCAGCACAGTCCTATTAGAAGAGTGGTTCTGTTGAGGTCATCTTAGCAACATGGGCCTGTTAGCATTGTGGTTCTGTTAGCAGCACAGTCCTATTAGAAGAGTGGTTCTGTTGAGGTCATCTTAGCAACATGGGCCTGTTAGCATTGTGGTTCTGTTAGCAGCACAGTCCTATTAGAAGAGTGGTTCTGTTGAGGTCATCTTAGCAACATGGGCTTGTTAGCATTGTGGTTCTGTTAGCAGCACAGTCCTATTAAAAGAGTGGTTCTGTTGAGGTCATCTTAGCAACATGGGCCTGTTAGCATTGTGGTTCTGTTAGCAGCATGGTCTTATTAGCAAGGTGGTTCTGTTAGCAGTGAGGTCCTCTTAGCAGTGAGGTCCTCTTAGCAGTGAGGTCCTCTTAGTAGCATGGTACTTTTAGCAGTGTGGTTCTGTTGGCAGTGAGAACCAAGTGGCTGTGGCTGAGTGGTTAGAGCAGTCGACTTCCAATGCGAGAGTTGGGGGTTTGATTACACCAGCAGTCAGATAGTGTCCCTGGGCAAGACACTGAACCCCTCAACGCCTTCGGTGTGTGTCCCATCGTTGTATGAATGTGATAAAGCTCTGATTATTCTTTGTATAGATATAGTAGAGTGCTGTATGAATGGGTAAATGAGGGTTCATATTGTGTTGTAAAGTGTTTTATAACTACAGTCCATTTACCATAAAATTGAGGATCATTTGATCAACCGTCAATTGAAGTTTAGCAGCTGGGGGAAAGCATGAAGTTTAAACTAAACTACACTTACCAAGATGTAACGAGTCGATGTGCGGCCTCTGCGAAAACGACGTTCCTTTCCAGGTTTGCTCCAGAACTTTCTCCTTCACCTGGGTGATGGTGTCACAGTCCAGAACCTTCGCTGGTACCGTCTGGTTAGTGGTGCTTCCGGTGGCGGCCGCAGTCGGCGTCACAACATTTAGAGTCTGAAAGAGAGACGTGAAGGCTGTTACAGCAGAGGTCAACATCTGTCAGCAGGGCTTGGAGTCAAGATGGCCACCAAAACGAGGCGATATTAGCAAACACAAAAATGATCAGAACTCAGCTAATTTCACAGATATTGAGCATTTGGAGTGGTAGTAGCTGAGAGTCATCCCCAGCTCTGACTGTCACAGTTATTTGACCTTTTGCCAACACAAAATGGCTACACCTCAGTGAATTTTATATACTGACATTAAGATGGTGAGGCAGTAGTGGAGTCACATACTACACACACACCAAGCACAAATGACACACAGGAGATTATGCAGGATAGTAATTCTAAAGTTTAACAAACATGGCTTTTACTCTATTTTTCAACATGACAAGGTAGTTGTGGCAACGTCTTTCATACTAGGTGGTGATTTTAATTTGTTCAAGGAATGCAAGTTTTCTCATTTAAACCCAAATCAGGACAAAAAAGGTTAAATCGTGTAATCTGGACGGTTTCTTTTTGACAGAAATGTTTTGTCTTTCATCTGAAAAACGTCATCAGTCTGAGGCCTGCCAACACACATCTGTCTTATCAATAGCGCCTCCTGGATGTGTTTCAAGTCAGCCCTCTGTGGAGTTCACAGAAACTGACTTCACACATGCAAAACTATTTTATTCTGTAAATTACTGCCTCATACAAAGAAGTACTACTGCTCTGATTGGTTCTCATTTGAACCATACTTTAAAAAAATTACTTATATTATATTTTAAAAGAATAATCTTTCGTCTTTTCCCTCTTCAGGGTCTCCACAGCAAGTCATCCTCCTCCGTCTATCTCTGTCCTCGCTCCAACTACCTCCATGTCCTCTCTAACTGCATCCATATATCTCCTCTTTGTCTTTTTCCTGGCAGCTGCATTTCTAACATCTCTTCTACCAATATACCCACTGTCCCTCCTCTGGACATGTCCAAACCACTGTCCCTCCTCTGGACATGTCCAAACCACTGTCCCTCTGGACATGTCCAAACCACTGTCCCTCCTCTGGACATGTCCAAACCACTGTCCCTCCTCTGGACATGTCCAAACCACTGTCCCTCCTCTGGACATGTCCAAACCACTGTCCCTCCTCTGGACATGTCCAAACCACTGTCCCTCCTCTGGACATGTCCAAACCACTGTCCCTCCTCTGGACATGTCCAAACCACTGTCCCTCTTTCCCCTCTGGGACATGTCCAAACCACTGTCCCTCCTCTGGACATGTCCAAACCACTGTCCCTCCTCTGGACATGTCCAAACCACTGTCCCTCCTCTGGACATGTCCAAACCACTGTCCCTCCTCTGGACATGTCCAAACCACTGTCCCTCCTCTGGACATGTCCAAACCACTCCTATGGACATGTCCAAAGCACTGTCCCTCTCCTGGACATGTCCAAACCACCGTCCCTACTCTGGACATGTCCAAACCACCGTCCCTCCTCTGGACATGTCCAAACCACCGTCCCTCCTCTGGACATGTCCAAACCACCATCCCTCCTCTGGACATGTCCAAACCTCCATCCCTCCTCTGGACATGTCCAAACCACCATCCCTCCTCTGGACATGTCCAAACCACTGTCCCTCCTCTGGACATGTCCAAACCACTGTCCCTCCTCTGACATGTCCAAACCACTGTCCCTCCTCTGGACATGTCCAAACCACTGTCCCTCCTCTGGACATGTCCAAACCACTGTCCCTCCTCTGGACATGTCCAAACCACTGTCCCTCCTCTGGACATGTCCAAACCACTGTCCCTCCTCTGGACATGTCCAAACCACTGTCCCTCCTCTGGACATGTCCAAACCACTGTCCCTCCTCTGGACATGTCCAAACCACTGTCCCTCCTCTGGACATGTCCAAACCACCGTCCCTCCTCTGGACATGTCCAAAACTCCATCCCTCCTCTGGACATGTCCAAACCACCATCCCTCCTCTGGACATGTCCAAACCTCCATCCCTCCTCTGAACATGTCCAAACCACGGTCCCTCCTCTGGACATGTCCAAACCACCGTCCCTCCTCTGGACATGTCCAAACCACTCCACGTCCCTCCTCTGGACATGTCCAAACCACCATCCCTCCTCTGGACATGTCCAAACCACCATCCCTCCTCTGGACATGTCCAAACCATCCCTCCTCTGGACATGTCCAAACCACCATCCCTCCTCTGAACATGTCCAAACCACCGTCCCTCCTCTGGACATGTCCAAAACTCCATCCCTCCTCTGGACATGTCCAAACCACCATCCCTCCTCTGAACATGTCCAAACCACGGTCCCTCCTCTGAACATGTCCAAACCACCGTCCCTCCTCTGGACATGTCCAAAACTCCATCCCTCCTCTGGACATGTCCAAACCATGGTCCCTCCTCTGAACATGTCCAAACCACGGTCCCTCCTCTGGACATGTCCAAACCACCATCCCTCCTCTGGACATGTCCAAAACTCCATCCCTACTCTGAACATGTCCAAACCACGGTCCCTCCTCTGAACATGTCCAAACCACGGTCCCT